>CM038147.1:519758289-519892052 GCA_021437245.1 Aegilops speltoides
AAAAGAATTCCTAACACTCCGATATATAATTCCTAAATGACTCAAAACATTTTTCTAGACACAACTCGCCACTAAAAACGATCAAGCGTTGGGGCTCCTAAGGTCGGGGATGGCTCGATTACCAACTTGTAGCGCCTCGATGCGGCTATATCTCCCACGTGTCGAAGCACGACTTAGAGGCATAACCGCATTGAAAGCAATGTCGCAAGTGAGGTAATCTTCACACAACCCAAGTAATACATAGGGGAAAAGATACATAGTTGGCTTACAATCGCCACTTCACACAAATACATGAATAAAGCATTACATCATCCAGATACAATCAAGGTCCGACTACGGAACCAAAATAAAAGAAGAACCCCAAATGCGACAAAGGTCCCCAATCGACCCCAACTGGGCTCCACTACTAATCAACTAGAACGAAACAACACAAAGGGCAAGATCTTCATCGAGCTCCTCCTTGAGCTTGGTTGCGTCACCTGCCGGTAACACAGGCACCGCAAACTGGTTTTGAAGTATCCGTGAGCCACGAGGACTCAAAGAATCCCATTACCATGGGTATCAAGACTAGCAAAGCTTAATGGGAAAGGAAGGGGTAAAGTGGTGAGGTTGCAGCAGCGGCTAAGCATAATATGGTGGCTAACCAACGCAAATAAGAGCGAGAAGAGAACAAGCGGAACGGTCGTCAACTAGCAATGATCAAGAGGTGATCCGAACACCTACTTACGCCAAACATAACCCGAAACCGTGTTCACTTCCGGACTCCGCCGAGAAGAGACCATCACGACTACACACTCGGTTGATGCGTTTTAATTCGGATCATGTGTCAAGTTGTCTACAACCGACATTAACAAATTCCCATCGCCACATAACCGCTGGCACGGCTCTCGAAAGTTTAAACCCTGCAGGGTGTCCCAACTTAGCCCATGACAAGCTCTCGCGATCATCGGCGAATAGACCTTCACCCGAGACACTCCGATCGACTCGGTATCCGGTACATCAAGACATTTCGACAATGGTAAAACAAGACCAGCAAGACCTCCGGCGTGCCGACATCCCGATAGTAGCCAGCAGATCTCGCCTCGAGCCACGACCGGATGAGCGAGACGTCATACTAAAACCAGCCCTCAAGTTTCCCGAGGTGGCGCCGCAAGTGGCTCTAGTTTGGACCAACGCTAGACAAGCAATCGCCCGGGGCTATAATAAAGATGACCCTTGGGTTAATTACTCCCAAGGGAAAAGTAGGTGGTGGTGAGGCAAATGGTAAAAGGCAATGTTGGGCCTTCTTTGGACAAGTTTTATTCAAAGCGAATCGTCGGGGGTCCCATAAATCACCCGACCGCGTAAGGGACGCAAAATCCGGGAACATAACACCGGTATGACGGAAACTAGGCGGCAAGAGTGGAACAAAACACTGCATAAGGCCGAGCCTTCCACCCTTTACCAAGTATATAGATGCATTAATAATATAAGAGATATTGTGATATCCCAACAAAACCCTGTCCGCCATGGAGAAATCTTCAACTTCACCTGCAACTAGCAACGCTATAAGAGGGGCTGAGCAAAGCGGGAACATAGCCAAACAATGGTTTGCTAGGAATGGTGTCAAAGGTTAGGGGTTCATGGCAATTTGGGATGGCTTGACAAACAGGTAATAGGTAGCGCAGCATAGCGAAAGAACGAGGCAACTAGCATAGCAATGATAGTAGTGAGATCCAGGGTAGCGGTCATCTTGCCTGAAATCCCGCAAGGAAGAAGAACGAGTCCATGAAGAAGACAAACGGACGTAGTCGAACAATCCTCACAACTCCGGAACGAAACCGAAGGTAACGAGAGAAGCAAACCGGAAAGAAGCAAACAACATAGTAAACAACCATCACATAAGCATGGCATGATGCACAATCAAGAATGATGCATGTCCGGTTTAATGAGGCATGGCATGGCAAAGTGCAAACAAACAACACTACAAATTAAGTGGAGCTCAATACGCAACGAGTTGCATATTGACGAAACACCACATCAATTATTTAGTTTAATCTCGTTTATGTACCCAACAATATTAAATGTTGATTAACATGGCAAGGGGTGAAACATAAGAAAACTACCTAACTAGGCAAGTTTAAATGAGGCCGGAAACAACGAACAACAAGTCCGGAAAATCCCCATATGCATATTTTAAGGTTTGGTACTGTTCTGCCCTAAACACAATTTTAGAGTTGTTAAACATGCAAGATGAGTGCACCATGTTAAACTAGGCAAAATTCTACCCCATTTACATATAAAGTTTATTAAAATCGGAGTTACGGTTATTTAGTTATGAATTAAATCATTTTTACATGGCATTTGAGCAAATTTAATCAAACAGCACTTTAAACATGTTAAACATGGATGAAAGTGGCATATTATGAAACTAGATGAAAAACTAAGCATTTTACATATAAAGTTTGTTTTAATCCGATGCACCGTTGAGGAGTTATTATATGCATGAACATTAGGGGGTTTTCTGCAAATCTGCTAAATCACTGGAAAATGTTAAAATCGCAGCAGGGAAAAAAGAAAAAAAAACACAATATGGGCCACATCTGCTAACGGGCTGCACAGGACAGGAGAGTGACTGGCTGCTCACCCGTGGGCCTTAGCAGGCCGGTCGGTGGAGAAGGGGAAATTTGGCGCAGCGTGGATCGGTCAGCAGGAGCAATTTGGATCGAGCAGCGCCGATGCAGCGTAGTCTGTGCGGCAGAAACAGAGGCAACGGCGGCAGGGGCTTGCGGGTTGGCGCGCGAGTCGACCAGGAACTCCGGCGACGGGTGGCTGGCGGCGACGCGAGCGTCGGGAACGGCCAGGTCCGGGCGAGAAGGTCTCGGATCCGGCGGCGCAAGGGAGCTCCGAGGCAAGGAGGAACTGCAGGGCCATGGCAAAGTATATTCAGTCCAAGCGACAGGGACAGAGAGAGGGTCGAAGTGAGAGCGAGAGGAGGCGAGGCGACCTGGCCGTGGCCGGCCGGCGGTAGGCGCGGGCGAAGCAGAGGAGGCGACGGGGTCGGGCTCGGGACTTGCTGCGGACGAGGGCGAGGATGGTCCCTGCAAGCGGCAGCAGCAACAAGCGGCGGCTGGCGGCGAGGACGGCCTGCTGGCGATGCGGGACTTGGGGCGTTGGAGAAGGGGGCCGGCGGCGGAGAAGCTCCAGGGCGGCGGCTTGGCGTTCGATTTGGAGCAGGGAAGCAGAGGCACAGAGAGAGACTTGGCGCAGCGACGGATCGAAACAAGAGGCCGACCATGGTGTCCTGTGAAGGCAAGAGAGAGAGAGATGAGCGGGGAAAATAGAAAAAATAGAGAAAGGGAAGGAAGAGCATGGAGGAAGGGCACGGTCCTGTGGGGCTCCAGCGAGGGAGATGGTTGCTGCTAGCGCTGGGGCGACGAGGAGGAGGCCGCAGGTGAGCTTGGTCGGGGATGGATTTTTGGATCGGCTTGGTGGTTGGTTGGATGAAGAGCTCGAAGCTGATTAGATCGGAAGGGATCCCGAGGAGGATGCGGAAGAGTGGCGGCGCGGCTAGGGACAAGGGGAGGATTTTTAGGGTTGTCCAAAATAGACTAGGGGTGGACTATATATATGAAAAAGAGGGGAGTTTGGATCATCCGATAAAAATCAGACGGTCGAGAAAAATAGGCTAGGGAGTCCAAATAAGAAAACGGGGATGTTTTCGGGATGTTTGGGGATGATCCGGATCCAACGGTGACGACCGAGCGGTCCGGGTTCGGTGAAGTTTTTCGGACGCCCGGAAGAGGAGGGGTGGTTGTGCAGAGAGGGTCAAACGGTCAGACAACAAAAGAACGGTTGGTCTGAGAAACGTCAACGGAGGCGAGGGGGAAGCGGCAACTAACAACGGATGCACGCAAAAAGGGGTTTGACGAAACGCCATGGAGACAAAGGGTTTTGTTGGTCTCGGAGAAAGAGAGAAGAGAGGGGTCCAAATGGTCTGCGAGAAGGTCAACAAAGGCAAAGCGGTCCGAGGAGATCAACGAGGACAAGGGCCCGACAAAATGCCAACGCATGCAAAGAAAGAAAGGGCAACTGCGAACGGGTGCAGGTTTTTTAAAATATGACGGCAACAGAGTGCCGATGCAATGCGAATGATGCGATGATGAAATGCACGACATGAACAAAATGCAATAACAAAAGAACAAAAACCCAACCACGGAGAAAATAAAATATCGCATCTCCGGAAAAGGCAAGAGTCGGAGTTACGAATATGGAAGGTTACATCCGGGGCGTTACACAACCTTTGGGACCTCGGAGATGCGTCACTGTTATTCGCGATCGGTAGTACAATAAGGATAGCTACAGTCATCTGTGCGTGAGAATGGACGTATCGCAACGCAATGTTCCACTCTGTTAGTCTGTTACCCTCTTGGCCTTGGGTAGTTCGTGTCCGTGAGCATCCATCGACTGACATGTTTAGTTGTTTGTGCTGTATCTCTACTCCTAAGGCCTTGTACAATGGGAAGTGCTTAGAGAGATGCTTAAAAAAAATAAACCGGGTTTTTCCTAAGGCCTTGTACAATGGGAAGCACTTGTTTCTGAAGTACTCTATAGGAGAGACGCTTAGTTAAGCGTCTATCCTGTACAAATAAGCACCGGTGCTTAAAAAAAGCCTGGTTTATTTCTCTAAGCACCTTTCCTAAGCACCTCCCATTGTACATGGCCTAATGGAGCAGTTGGTAGTCTTGCTTCCAGGTTTTTTCCGTCCGGTTTTATTTCGTCCCACCTCCCATCACCCATTCCCACGCTGGTTTTCTTTTCCATCGGTTTATTTTATGTACACTCTTTTATTATATATAACAGCACTTTCCTAACGTATAAAAATTCATAGATCTAACTTTCCTAACTTATCCAAATCAATTGATCCCTCTAATTAGTGCAATTTGTTTTAGGAAACAAATAACAGATTTTAAGGAAACAAATAACTGGTTTTAATTAACTTTCCTAACTGATCCAGATCAATCGGTCCCTCTCTTTTATTACAAACCAATATTTTCCAAACGTATAACAAATTACGGATCTAACTTTCCTAAATTATACAAGTCAATCGATACCTCTCAATAGTGCAATTTGTTTAAGAAAAAAATTCTAATTTTTGGAACAAAGGAAATCACTAGCCCCGCCGATATTTTGAACGAAGAAGTCGCCAGCCCTGCAGATTTTTTCAACGATATATCCATGAATCCATCTCCCATCCGCATGCATCTGCGCCAAGCGATGAGGACCGCCCCGGCTTGCCCCCTTGCCCGACGACTGTCAGATCAAGGTCGCCGAAGCCGGATTCATGCAGATCGAGGTCGTCATCGCATGGGTCGCTGATGGCCGCCACGTGTGGGATGTGGACGGCCCTCCTTTGCGAGCCGCCTGATCCAGCTCTCCACCTCAGGACGACGCAGTGCCTCCCAGGCAAGGCTGCGACGGCCTCCTCCTCACGCCGTCTCCGTCCTGCTCCTCAACCCGTCACTGTCGCCTCCCCTCCTCCGTGGGCTGCTGTCTGTGCCCAACATCGGAGGACGACGTCCACCATTTAGCGGATCCCAGCGGAAGGGTCCAACACGGCGGTCGTCTCCAACGAGCGGTGGTCGACGCCGACGAGCAGGGCCCTTTGGTCGCCAACCCTTGTCCTACTGCTATCTTCCCGTCAAGAGAATCCAGAGAAACACGGTGCCTTCTTCCTCCTTATGTGGATGCGATGCAATTTAGTAAACTTCATAAATACTGGAGCTTCAGAGGACGTTCTCCTTTTCTCCCATATGGATGAGGTGATTGCTTGCTTTTTTAGTGCTTGTGTTATTATTGCTAAGGAAAAGATATAGGAAGAGGATCCGTGTTGTTTTGAGTGTTGATGTACTCCTGGATGAGTAGGGGTGAATTTTTGTTGTTGCTGCTAAGGAAAACAACAATGTTACTGCTAAGGAAAAGATAGAGGAGGAGTATTTGATAACCCTCGATCAGTAGGGATGAAATTTCGTTGCAGTTTGATTACTTGTAAATTTTGTTGAAGAACTGTAATAGGAGAGGACCTACCATTCATGTGAAATCAAACTCAAATAAAGGGCAGACATTAGTCTGCTGCTCGAAATAATGATGTTGTGAACATTTGTTCTAACAAGGAAACTCAGGTCATGCTTATCCTCCTAAATTGCAATGGTTTTTGATTCAAAGTTTGTTATTCCATGTCAACTATATCTAGCACTTTCGAAAAAAAAATCAGGAACTTGCTTTTTAATCATGTTGGGTTATAAGCAATTAGAGATTGATCACCTGCCTAGCTGCCCATTTATGAAAACAAATAGACTACCTTGAAAGTGTTCGGGATTTCAAAAGCATGGATTAGGAAACTACCTACAAGTAGTATACAAATAGATTGATTCTATTGATTTTTTTTGCCTCAGATGAAAGAGAAAGAAACATGGAGTTTCCTAGGCAGTTAATGTTCCTCATGATATACTGACATAGCCAAAACAACAGGTGTGTAGCTTCCAGTGAGCGAAGTAACAACAAGAGGTAAAGAAACAAGATTCTTTTTTCTCTACAATCGTTCTTTGTTTTCTGTTGCAAGAAGAGATTATTTTCAAACTTAACACTCTATTTGTTTGTAAAGGTATTTCAACCAAGTCATAATCATATGATTATTTTCTTGTTTCATCTAGAAACCCCAACAAAAGAAGATATGGGCCACTGGTGGTCAATGCAGGCTTGTCGGTGGCGTATAGGGACGACATCAACTTGCCTGTCACGGCAAAGGGGGGCCAAGCTGGAGATGAGCTGGTGATAAACAATCTCAGGCCGAGCAATGTAAGAATCCTTTTTTATTATCTAGACCATGCTTACAAACCGGATGAAGATTTGTTTTGATCGCATGTTAGACTATGCGACCGGGTTACCATAATTGAGTCTGATGCATACCAGTGGAGCTATATGTCAGATGATGGGACATGAGAGCTCAAAATGAAACTATGATGAGGCGACCCAAGCTCCCAAGACTTCATATTTTTCATAGCATTGATGATGTTGTTTAACTTTATTAAAAAAGTAGGTTGTCGAAACTTGTCAAAGAGAATGTTGTAAAAAATATAAGGTGAAAATGATTTTAAATTGAAAGAATGGATTTCTTGCTCCGGAGCGCTCCCAGCCCCTGCTTCGCCGCCATCACCCCGATGCTTAAGCGGGCCAACCTTCCTGCCTCATCTGGGGGCCTATGGGCAGGAGTCACCGCCTCGGTAGGCCATGTAGTAGGCGGGCTCGCTTCCCCAACACAGGTACTTGCAAGAACCAACGAGGCCAAGACGACTCTTTGCATCGAGAACATGCAGATGGACGAGAGCTGCATTTATAATTGATTGGCAAGGCATGGAGAGTATGTTCCTCTCGCTCTCCTATGCAAGGCAATAGAATAATGGTCTTCCTGAAGCCAGTGCGGGAGCCACGCACGCCACTGGTGCTGGCGAGCGTGTGAGGCACATCGACAACGCACTGCATCTCGGTCGGCTTAGAGATGCCCTCCTCTGGTGTCACGGACAACAACTCATCCTCTTGCTGGCCCTCCACTTCAGACATCGAACAGTACATGACGCTGAAGGAAATATGCCCTAGAGGAAATAATAAAGTTATTATTTATTTCCTTATTTCATGATAAATGTTTATTATTCATGCTAGAATTGTATTAACCGGAAACATAATACATGTGTGAATACATAGACAAACAGAGTGTCACTAGTATGCCTCTACTAGACTAGCTTGTTAATCAAAGATGGTTAAGTTTCCTAACCATAGACAAAGGGATTGTCATTTGATTAACAAGGTCACATCATTAGTTGAATGATTTGATTGACATGACCCATTCCATTAGCTTAGCACCCGATCGTTTAGTATGTTGCTATTGCTTTTATCCATGACTTATACATGTTCCTATAACTATGAGATTATGCAACTCCGTTTACGGAGGAACACTTTGGTACTACCAAACGTCACAACGAATCGGGTGATTATAAAGGAGTACTACAGGTGTCTCCAAAGGCAGATGTTGGGTTGGCGATTTCGAGATTAGGATTTGTCACTCCGATTGTCGGAGAGGTATCTCTGGGCCCTCTCGGTAATACACATCACTTAAGCCTTGCAAGCATTACAACTAATGAGTTAGCTGTGAGATGATGTATTACGGAACGAGTAAAGAGACTTGCCGGTAACGAGATTGAACTAGGTATTGGATACCGACGATCGAATCTCGGGCAAGTAACATACCGATGACAAAGGGAACAACGTATGTTGTTATGCGGTCTGACCAATAAAGATCTTCGTAGAATATGTAGGAGCCAATATGGGCATCCAGGTCCCGCTATTGGTTATTGACCGGAGATGTGTCTCGGTCATGTCTACATTGTTCTCGAACCGTAGGGTCCACACGCTTAAGGTTTCGATGACGGTTATATTATGAGTTTGTGTATTTTGATGTACCCAAGGAGTTCGGAGTCCCGGATGTGATCACGGACATGACGAGGTGTCTCGAAATGGTCGAGACATAAAGATTGATATATTGGACGACTATATTCAGACACCGGAAAGGTTCGGAAGTTTCGGAGAAACCGGAGTGCCGAGGGGTTACGGAACCCCGGGAAGTAATGGGCCTTATTGGGCCGAGAGGGAGAGAGAGGGTCGCACCGGGAGGTGGCGCGCGCCCCATGGGGAGTCCGAATGGGACAAGGAGGGGGCGTGGCCCCTTTCCCTCTCCTCTCTCTCCTTCCTTCCCCTTCCTCCTTCCTAGTTGGACTAGGAAAGGGAGTCCTACTCCCACTAGGAGGAGGACTCCCCCCCTGGCGCGCCTCCTAGGCCGGCCGGCCCTCCCCTTGCTCCTTTATATACGGGGCAGGGGGCACCCTAGAACACACAAGTTGATCCTTGAGATCGTTCCTTAGCCGCAGCGGTGCCCCCTCCACCATAATCCACCTCGGTCATATCGTTGCGGTGCTTAGGCGAAGCCTGCGTCGGTAGAACATCAAGATCGTCACCACGCCGTCGTCGACGGAACTCTCTCCCCGAGCTTTGCTGGATCGGAGCCCGGGAGCGCCACCGAGTTGTACGTGTGTCAAGAACTCGAGGCGCCGGAGTAACGGCGCTGGGATCGGTTGGATCGCGAGGAGAGAGCGTCGACTACTTCCTCTACGTTGTGATCGCTTCCGCCGGGTCACGAGGGTACGTAGACAACACTCTCCCCTCTCGTTGCTATGCATCACCATGATCTTGCGTGTGCGTAGGAATTTTTTGAAATTACTACGTTCCCCAACAAATGGCATCCGAGCCTAGGTTTTATGGTTTGATGTTTTGCACGAGTAGAACACAAGTGAGTTGTGGACGATACAAGTCATAACGCCTACCAAAGATGTCATACTTTGGTTCAGCGGTATTGTTGGATGAAGCGGCCCGGACCGACATTACGCGTACGCTTACGCGAGACTGGTTTTACCGCCGTGCTTTGCACACAGGTGATTAGCGGGTGTCTGTTTCTCCAACTTTAGTTGAACCAAGTGTGGCTACGCCCGGTCCCTGAGAAGATTAAAACGGAGTCTATTTGACGAAGTATCGTTGTGGTTTTGATGCGTAGGTGAGATTGGTTCTTGCTTCAGCCCGTAGCAGCCACGTAAAATTTGCAACAACAAAGTAGAGGACGTCTAACTTGTTTTTGCAGGGCATGTTGTGATGTGATATGGCCAAGACGTGATGCTATATTTTATTGTATGAGATGATCATGTTTTGTAACCTAAGTTATCGGCAACTGGCAGGAGCCATATGGTTGTCGCTTATTGTATGAAATGCAACGCATCTGTAATTGCTTTACTTTATCACTAAGCGGTAGCGATAGTCGAGAAGCAATAGATGGCGAAACGACAACGATGCTACGATGGAGATCAAGGTGTCGCTACCGGTGACGATGGTGATCACGACGGTGCTTCAAGATGGAGATCCCAAGCACAAGATGATGATGGCCATATCATATCACTTATATTGATTGCATGTGATGTTTATCCTTTATGCATCTTATCTTGCTTTGATTGACGGTAGCATTTTAAGATGATCTCTCACTAAAATTATGAAGAAGTGTTCTCCTTAGTATGCACCGCTGCCAAAGTTCGTCGTGCCTGACACCACGTGATGATCGGTGTGATAAGCTCTCACGTCCATCTACAACAGGTGCAAGCCGTTTTTGCACACGCAGAATACTCAAAGTTATACTTGACGAGCCTAGCATATGCAGATATGGCCTCGAACACGGAGACCGAAAGGTCGAGCGTGAATCATATAGTAGATATGATCAACATAAGATGTTCACCATTGAAAACTACTCCATCTCACGTGATGATCGGTTAGGGTTTAGTTGATTTGGATCACGTGATCACTTAGATGACTAGAGAGATGTCTGTCTAAGTGGGAGTTCTTAAGTAATATGATTAATTGAACTTAAATTTATCATGAACTTAGTACCTGATAGTATCTTGCTTGTCTATGTTTGTTTGTAGATAGATGGCTCGTGTTGTTGTTCCGTTGAATTTTAATGCGTTCCTTGAGAAAGCAAAGTTGAAAGATGATGGTAGCAATTACACGGATCGGGTCCGTAACTCGAGGATTATCCTCATTGCTGCCTGTAAGAGCTACGCCCTGGATGCACCGCTGGGTGCGAACTCGCCGCTGATGTAACCGACGACGTTAAGAACGTCTCGCGAGCAAAGTTGATGACTACTCTATAGTTCAATGTGCCATGCTTTACGGCTTAGAACCGGTCTTCAACGACATTTTGAACGTCATGGAGCATATGAGATGTTCCAGAGTTGAAGTTGATATTTCAAATGTAATGCCCGGATTGAGAGATATGAAGTCTCTAATAAGTTCTATAGCTGCAAGATGGAGGAGAATGGGTCATCGGTGAGCACATACTCGTAATGTCCGGGTATTACAATCACTTGACTCAACTGGGAGTTAATCTTCCGGATGATTGTGTCATTGATGTAATTCTTCAATCACCGCCACCAAGCTACAAAGGCTTCGTGATGAACTATAATATGCAAGGGTTAGTAAAGACTATGCTCGAGCTCTTCGCAATGCTAAAGGCTGCGGAGGTAGAAATCAAGAAGGAGCATCAAGTGTTGATGGTCAATAAGACCACTAGTTTCAAGAAGAAAGGCAAAGGGAAGAAGAAGGGAACTTCAAGAAGAACAGCAAACAAGTTGTCGCTCAGAGAAGAAACCCAAGTCGGACCTAAACCTGAAATCGAGTGCTTCTACCGCAAGCGATCGGTCATCGAAGCGGAACTGCCCCAAGTATTTGGCGGATAAGAAGGATGGCAAGGTGAACAAAGGTATATGTGATATACATGTTATTGATGTGTACCTTACTAGAGCTCAAGTAGCACTGGTATTTGATCTTGGTTCATTGCTAATATTTGCAACTCAAACAGGACTACGGATTGCTTAACACCGGCAAAGGACGAGGTGACGATCGCGCGTGGGAAATGGTTCCAAAGTTGATGTGATCGCGGTCGGCACGCTACCTCTACATCTACCTTGGGATTAGTTTTAGACCTAAATAATTGTTATTTGGTGCGGCGTTGAGCATGAACATTATATCTGGATCTTGTTTGATGCGAGACGGTTATTCATTTAAATCAGAGAATAATGGTTGTTCTATTTATATAAGTAATATCTTTTATGGTCATGCACCCTTGAAGAGTGGTCTATTTTAATGAATCTCGATAGTAGTGATACACATATTCATAATGTTGAAACCAAAAGATGCAGAGTTGATAATGATAGTGCAACTTATTTGTGGTAATCGCCGTTTAGGTCATATCGGTATAAAGCGCATGAAGAAACTCCATACCGATGGACTTTTAGAGTCACTTGATTATGAATCACTTGGCACTTATGAACCGTGCCTCATGGGCAAGATGACTAGAACCCGTTCTCGGTACTATGGAGAGAGCAACAGATTTGTTGGAAATCATACATACTGAGATGTATGTGGTCCGATGAATGTTGAGGCTCGTGGCGGATATCGTTATTTTCTCACCTTCACAGATGATTTAAGTAGATATGGGTATATCTACTTAATGAAGCATAAGTCTGAAACATTTGAAAAGTTCAAAGAATTTCTGAGTGAAGTTGAAAATCATCGTAATAAGAAAATAAAGTTTCTACGATCTGATCGTGGAGGCGAATATTTGAGTTACGAGTTTGGTCTACATTTGAAACAATGCGGAATAGCTTCGCAACTCACGCCACCCGGAACACCACAGCGTAATGGTGTGTCCGAACGTCGTAATCACACATTTCTAGATATGGTGCGATCTATGATGTCTCTTACAGATTTACCGCTATCGTTTTGGGGTTATGCTCTTGAGACGGCCGCATTCACACTGAATAGAACACCGTCAAAATCCGTTGAGACGACACCTTATGAACTATGGTTTAGCAAGAAACCAAAGTTGTCGTTTCTTAAAGTTTGGGGATGTGATGCTTATGTGAAAAAGCTTCAACCTGATAAGCTCGAACCCAAATCGGAGAAATGTGTCTTCATAGGATACCCAAAGGAGACAGTTGGGTACACCTTCTATCACAGATCCGAAGGCAAGACATTTGTTGCTAAGAATGGATCCTTTCTAGAGAAGGAGTTTCTCTCGAAAGAAGTGAGTGGGAGGAAAGTAGAACTTGATGAGGTAATCTGTACCTTCTCCCTTATTGGAAAGTAGTTTATCGCAGAAACGGTTTCGAGACATCTACACCAAATAGTGAGGAAGTTGATGATGTTGATCATGAAACTTCAGATCAAGTTACTACGTAACCTCGTAGATCAACCAGAGTAAGATCCGCACTGAGTGGTACGGTAATCCTGTTCGGAAGTCATGCTACTAGATCATGATGAACCTACGAACTATGAAGAAGCGATGGTGAGCCCAGATTCGCAAAATGGCTTGAGGCCATGAAATCGAGATGGGATCCATGTATGAAAACAAAGTGTGGACTTTGGTTGACTTGCCCGAGGGTCGGCAAGCAATAGAAAACAAGTGGATCTTCAAGAAGAAGACCGACGCCGACGGTAATGTTATCGTTTACAAAGCTCGACTTGTCGCAAAGGGTTTTCGACAAGTTCAAGGGATTGACTACGATGAGACCTTCTCACCAGTAGCGATGCTTAAGTCTGTCGAATCATGTTAGCAATTGCCGCATTTTATGATTATGAAATTTGGCAAATGGATGTAAAGACGCATTCTGAATGGATTTACGGAAGAAGAGTTGTAGATGATGCAACCAGAAGATTTTATCGATCCAAAGGAGCTAACAAAGTGTGCAAGCTCCAATGATCCATTTATGGACTGGTGCAAGCATCTCGAGTTGGAATAAACGCTTTGATAGTGTGATCAAAGCATTTGGGTTTATCTGAGACTTTTGGAGAAGCCTCTGTATTTACAAGAAAGTGAGTGGGAGCTCAGTAGCATTTACGATATTATATGTAGATGACATATTACTAATCGGAAATGATATAGAATTTCTGGATAGCATAAAGGGATACTTGAATAAAAGTTTCTCGATGAAGGACCTCGGTGAAGCTGCTTACATATTGGGCATCAAAATCTATAGAGATAGATCAAGACGCTTAATAGGACTTTCACAAAGCACATACCTTGACAAAATTTTGAAGAAGTTCAAAATGGATCAAGCAAAGAAAGGGTTCTTGCCTGTGTTACAAGGTGTGAAGTTGAGTAAGACTCAATGCCCGACCACCGCAGAAGATAGAGAGAAAATGAAAGATGTTCCCTATGCTTCGGCCATAGGCTCTATCATGTATGCAATGCTGTGTACCATACCTGATGTGTGCCTTGCTATAAGCTTAGCAGGGAGGTACCAAAGTAATCCAGAGTGGATCATGGACAGCGGTCAAGAACATCTGAAATACCGAAAAGGACTAAGGATATGTTTCTCGTATATGGAGGTGACAAAGAGCTCATCGTAAATGGTTACGTTGATGCAAGCTTTGACACTGATCCGGACGATTCTAAATCGCAGACCGGATACGTATTTACACTAAACGGAGGAGCTGTCGGTTGGTGCAGTTCTAAACAAAGCGTCGTAGCGGGATCTACATGTGAAGCAGAGTACATAGCAGCTTCGGAAGCAGCTAATGAAGGAGTCTGGATGAAGGAGTTCATATCCGATCTAGGTGTCATACCTAGTGCATCGGGTCCAATGAAAATCTTTTGTGACAATACTAGAGCAATCGCTTTAGCAAAGGAATCCAGATTTCACAAGAGAACCAAACACATCAAGAGACGCTTCAATTCCATCCGGGACTTGGTCCAGGTGGGAGACATAGAGATTTGCAAGATACATACGGATCTGAATGTAGCGCACCGTTGACTAAGCCTCTTCCACGAGCAAAACATGACCAGCACCAAGACTCCATGGGTGTTAGAATCATTACTATGTAATCTAGATTATTGACTCTAGTGCAAGTGGGAGACTGAAGGAAATATGCCCTAGAGGCAATAATAAAGTTATTATTTATTTCCTTATTTCATGATAAATGTTTATTATTCATGCTAGAATTGTATTAACCGGAAACATAATACATGTGTGAATACATAGACAAACAGTGTCACTAGTATGCCTCTACTAGACTAGCTTGTTAATCAAAGATGTTTAAGTTTCCTAACCATAGACAAAGGGATTGTCATTTGATTAACAAGGTCACATCATTAGTTGAATGATCGATTGACATGACCCATTCCATTAGCTTAGCACCCGATCGCTTAGTATGTTGCTATTGCTTTTATCCATGACTTATACATGTTCCTATAACTATGAGATTATGCAACTCCGTTTACGGAGGAACACTTTGGTACTACCAAACGTCACAACGAATCGGGTGATTATAAAGGAGTACTACAGTGTCTCCAAAGGCGGATGTTGGGTTGGCGATTTCGAGATTAGGATTTGTCACTCCGATTGTCGGAGAGGTATCTCTGGGCCCTCTCGGTAATACACATCACTTAAGCCTTGCAAGCATTACAACTAATGAGTTAGCTGTGAGATGATGTATTACGGAACGAGTAAAGAGACTTGCGTGTAACGAGATTGAACTAGGTATTGGATACCGACGATCGAATCTCGGGCAAGTAACATACCGATGACAAAGGGAACAACGTATGTTGTTATGCGGTCTGACCGATAAAGATCTTCGTAGAATATGTAGGAGCCAATATGGGCATCCAGGTCCCGCTATTGGTTATTGACCGGAGACGTGTCTCGGTCATGTCTACATTGTTCTCGACCGTAGGGTCCGCACGCTTAAGGTTTCGATGACGGTTATATTATGAGTTTGTGTATTTTGATGTACCGAAGGAGTTCGGAGTCCCGGATGTGATCACGGACATGACGAGGAGTCTCGAAATGGTCGAGACATAAAGATTGATATATTGACGGCTATATTCGGACACGGAAAGGTTCGGAAGTTTCGGAGAAAACCGGAGTCTTGGGAGGGTTACCGGAACTCCCCGGGGGAGTAATGGGCCTTATTGGGCCGAGAGGGGAGAGAGAGGGCCGCACCAGGAGGTGGCGCGTGCCCCCCCATGGGGAGTCCGAATGGGACAAGGAGGGGGGGCGCGGCCCCCCTTTCCCTCTCCCTCTCCCTCTCCTTCCTTCCCCCTTCCTCCTTCCTAGTTGGACTAGGAAAGGGGAGTCCTACTCCCACTAGGAGGAGGACTCCCCCCTTCCTTGGCGCGCCTCCTAGGCCGGCCGGCCCTCCCCCTTGCTCCTTTATATACGGGGGCAGGGGGCACCCTAGAACACACAAGTTGATCCTTGAGATCGTTCCTTAGCCATGTGCGGTGCCCCCCTCCACCATAATCCACCTCGGTCATATCGTTGCGGTGCTTAGGCGAAGCCCTGCGTCGGTAGAACATCAAGATCGTGACCACGCCGTCGTCTTGCCGACGGAACTCTCTCCGGAGCTTTGCTGGATCGGAGCTCGGGAGCGCCACCGAGCTGTACGTGTGTCAAGAACTCGGAGGCGCCGAAGTAACGGCGCTGGGATCGGTTGGATCGCGAGGAGAACGTGACGACTACTTCCTCTACGTTGTGATCGCTTCGCTTGGTCACGAGGGTACATAGACAACACTCTCCCCTCTCGTTGCTATGCATCACCATGATCTTGCGTGTGCGTAGGAATTTTTTTGAAATTACTATGTTCCCCAACAGACGCATCGCTCCTGCGCCTCCCCATACACCAGTGTGGGAGGGACGCAACCTGGTTGAAAACAATCCAAGCCGACGGAGGACATCTGCATCTACACCGACACCACCGGTGAGTGGGTGTGTGTGTGTGTGTGTGTGGGGGGGGGGGGTTGGCTGCGTGGGGAGAACATCTTCATCTCCCTAAGATGTTGTTGTTGAAATAGTTTGAAAACTCATAGAGCTACGTACACTCTAAACGAAGTGCATTTTTATTCATTGCAGAATTTTATGTCACTGTCTTTTTTACACGTTGAACTCATGCAGTGTATTTATACATGGGACGAGAAAATATGTATTAGAAGAACCGATATTTATAGCAATACAATCATAAGTCGCATGCAACATCCACGTGATGCATTATAGTTTATTTCAATGAAACTATCTCTATATATAATTTTTTTGGCCCGTGGCAACACACAGACTTGAGAGGAGAGCACGCGTGATGGCCCCTCAGCTTGATTAGTAGCAGAAACCATCACTGGAACTATGAGAGCTTCACCATCTAATCTAGGAGAGTCGAGGGGTGAGAGGAGAGACCCCAGGAAAAGAAAATAAGGTGGTACTTGCAATCTACACTAAACAGTTCATGTCTCGCACAAAGTTCAGAAGAGTGATCCATACTTAGCCTCATATATTGCCAAACAATCTGGTGCTCACAAAAATCTAAGCAACACTTTCCAATGCATGTCACCGTTGCATCAACTCATCGTTGCCGCTCCTTCTACCGGGCCTAATCCATTGGCATCCCAGATATAAACCAGTCTTGCCTTGCTCATTAACTATGTAGTACAAGTCCCAAAACTGAGTGGCTAAAGGAACAAACTAAAACCATCAGTCCTCCCAAAATATTAAGGGCAGTTCTACCATTGGTCAATCAGTTTAAGTCATGTTAAGGAGATCTACAACTCTATAATATGAAGTCATGACGATGATCGGCCTTGGCTGATGAGTCTCGATATCGGCTCAAAGTACGCAGGGGACTATGGTTAGGCCGGTGGAGTGGGAGGAGGAGGCCGAAGGAGAGGAAGAAGACAATAGTTAGCCTGGCTTCAAGAGTGTGGGTCGCGAGAACGGGAAGAGGAGGATGAACGAGAGAGGAAGAAGACATACATGAAATTCGGTTGGCACAAATATTATTCTGGCGACCAATCCCATAGTATTTACTAAACAAATTGATAAAGAGGGCATACATTAGGCATGTGCTTAGATAAATTGGTTGATTCATTTACTTGCATTTTTTCCATAGCAACGCACTTACATACGTCTGAGTTCCTATTTAGTTTGACATTTTAGTAGAAGGTTTAGTGTCAATCTAAAACAAAATGTGATTTGAAGAACTACTGGTGTTATAGATTTGCTAGGACTAATTAAGCTGTGTGCACGCCTAAATCCTTTCCTGATGTTTTTCAATGTTGAGATCAGGCTTTTAGAAAATGTGTTTTTCACTGGTCGAGATTACACTTTTGACCGGGGAAGGGGGGGGGGGATCGGCACGAAAACAGGGGTCGGGGATCAGGGTGGAAAGCGAGGCGCTTGGCGGGGGACTCCTCCTTGTTGGTCCATGGGGAAGTATGTTGTAAAGAAGAGAGGGCACCATGGCGAAGGTGATATGGGCGTCATCAGGTTTTAATGGAGAGGGCTCTAGCGAGAAATGTCCCGCTACGACGGGAAATCAGCTGGGAGGGAAGGGTCCGACAGGAAAAGGGAAGGGTGCACTAGTAGAAAAGGGGCCAATGGTCCAGGCCGGTCCAGCCCATTAGTCCTGGTTCAATCCAGAACCGAGACCAATGGGGGCATCGGACCCGGTTCGTGAGCCCTGGGGGCCGGCCGGGCCACGTGGGCCATTGGTCCCGGTTCGTCTGGACCTATTGGTCCCGGTTGGTGGGACGAACCGGGACCAATGGGCCTCGCTCCTGGCCCAACACCATTAGTCCCGGTTGGTGGCTTGAACCGGGACCAATGGGCTGCCCATTAGTCCAGGTTCGAACCATCAACCGGGACTAAAGGGTTGGTCCCGTTGACGACGAGTTTAGTCCCACCTCGCCAACAGAAGGAGAATCGGACTGTTTATAAGCCCTCCTCTCTACCTTATTGAGCTCCTCAGAATGAAAATAGATGCCCTTATATAGGAATTTAGCATAAATTCATACGGATTTCTCTTGAAATTAGTTATGAATTTAAGTTGAATTTCCTCTATAAGCGCATCTCTGCTCATTTCGAGTAGTTTTTATATAGTTTTTTCTTTTTCTGCTATATTTATTTTTTCTTTTTATTTCGAGTTGTAATAAGCCATTAAAAATAAGCATATATGCTCCTTTTTTAGTACGATTAATCACAACTATTTTTTGCTTCTATTCATTCTGAGTAGTTTTTACATAGTTTTTTTTCTTTTTCTGCTATATTTATTTTTTCTTTTTATTTCGAGTTGTAATAAGCCATTAAAAATAAGCATATATGCTCCTTTTTAGTACGCTTAATCACAACTATTTTTTGCTTCTATTCGTTTCGAGTAGTTTTCTATATTTTTTCTTTTTCGTTATATTTATTCTTTTGTTTTTATTTCGAGTTGTAATAAGTCATTAAAAATAAGCATCTATGCTATTTTTTAGTAAAGTTAATCAAAATTATTTTTCCTTCTATTTATTTCTCGAGTGGTTTTTTATATATTTTTGTTCTTTTCTGCTACATTTATTTTTCTCTTTTTATTTCTGAGTTGTAATAAGTCATTAAAAATGAAAAGAGGCGTAATGCTCGTTAATTTGCTTCAAGCCTTTCGAATAGTGTCAATCGTGACCGCACATAGCTCTGCACTCTACCGTATTCCTCAAGGCTTGAAGCTAACCACGTCTTGAGGAGCATTGAGCCTCGTCGTCATCGTCTCAGACTCGGGGCTTATAAACAACATGAAAGTGCCTCTCGCTTGGCGATGTGGGACTAAAAAACAGCTGCAGGAAGAATCAACAAAAAATAGCTGCAGAAAATAAAAAAGTAGTTACACGGGTCCATTGGTACCGGTTCATGGCACCAACCGGTACCAATGCCGCTCTTTGGTCCCGGTTAGTTGGACCAACGGGACGAATGCTCATCTTTAGTCCGCGCAAATAGCTGAACACGCCACGGCCGCCATCGATACACCTCGGCGCCATGCTGCCAAGTACCACCATCAACACAGCTTGAAGCCCTTGGTGGATCGTAAGTGCGTAGCACCTCCGACTGTGCATGACCAAGCATAGCACTGTCGGCCGTGCATGACTTGACAGCTCCACGAAGCTCCGTGCAAGGCAAGACGGCCTCCACCTCCTTCCTCGACTTCCGGCGCTGCTCCACAAAACAATGCTCCCAAGAGAGAAACAACACCGCAGTGATGCCGCCATCGTCCGGCCGGAACACCAGATCCTAGGGTTTCCACGAGCAATATGAGTGGGTCAACGGTAGTCACACGACGATGCCTTCATCATGGTAACGACATGGAACGCCGCCATCGCCCGCCGTCAGCTCGGTTTTCACCGCAACTACGCCTCCCGACTCACGGTGGTGCGGATGAGCGGATCCCGAGATCCGAACACCCACCTCAGCCGACCACCTCGACGGAAGAGATGACCACCATCGCGGCTGCAACGGTCGTAACAGATCGATCTATGCTATTTTTAGTAAAGTTAATCAAAATTATTTTTCTTCTATTTATTTTTGAGTGGTTTTTATATAGTTTTTTTTTTCTTTTCGCTACATTTATTTTTTTCTTTTTATTTCGAGTTGTAATAAGTCATTAAAAATAAAAAGAGGCGCAATCTTTCGTTAATTTGCTTCAAGCCTTTTGGAATAGTGTCAATCGTGACCGCACATAGCTCATGCACTCTACCGTATTCCTCAAGGCTTGAAGCTAACCAACGTCTTGAGGAGCATTGAGCCTCTTCGTCATCGTCTCTGCACTCAGGGCTTATAAACAGCTGCGAGTGCCTCTCGCTTGGCGACGTGGGACTAAAAAATAGCTGCAGGTAGAATCAACAAAAAAATAGCTGCAGAAAATAAAAAAGTAGTTACACTGGTCCATTGGTACCAGTTCATGGCACCAACCGGTACCAATGCCGCTCTTTGGTCCCGGTTGGTTGGACCAAACCGGGACGAATGCTCATCTTTAGTCCCGCGCAAACAGCTGAACACGTCACGGTCGTCACTGATACACCTCAGCGCCATGCTGCCAAGTACCACCAGCCGACACATCTTGAAGCCCTTGGTGGATCTGTCGTGCGTAGCACCTTCGACCAGGCATGACCAAGCATAGCACCTGTCGGCCAGGCATGACTTGACAGCTCCATCGAAGCCCCGTGCAAGACGAAGCCGCTCCACCTCCTTCCTCGACTTCGGCGCTGCTCCACAAAACAATGCTCCCAAGAGAGAAACAACACCGCAGATGCCGCCATCGTCCGGTGCGGAACACACGGATGCTAGGGTTTCCCGAACAATCGAGTGGGTCAACGGTAGTCACACGACGATGCCTTCATCATGGTAACGACATGGAACGCCGCCATCGCCCGCCGTCACTCGATTTTCACCGCAACTCGTCTCCACGACTCGCGGTGGTGCGGATGACGGATCCCGAGATCCGAACACCCACCTCGGGCCGACCACCTCGGACGGAAGAAATGACCACCATCGCCGGCTGCAACGGTCGAACAGATCTGATCTATGCTATATTTTTAGTAAAGTTAATCAAAATTATTTTTCTTCTATTTATTTGAAGTGGTTTTATATAGTTTTTTCTTTTCGCTACATTTATTTTTTTCTTTTTATTTCGAGTTGTAATAAGTCATTAAAAATAAAAAAAAGCATAATGCTCATTAATTTGCTTCAAGCCTTTTGGAATAGTGTCAATCGTGACCGCACATAGCTCTGTGCGGTCTACCGTATTCCGCAAGGCTTGAAGCTAACCAACGTCTTGAGGAGCATTGAGTCTCTTCGTCATCGTATCTACACTCAGGGCTTATAAACAGCTGCGAGTGCCTCTTGCTTGGCGAGGTGGGACTAAAAAAACAGCTGCAGGAAGAATCAACAAAAAAATAGCTGCAGAAAATAAAAAAAGTAGTTACACGGGTCCATTGGTACGGTTCATGGCACCAACCGGTACCAATGCCACTCTTTGGTCGGTTGGTCGCTCCAACGGGACCAATCTGATTAGTCGGTTGGTGCCTCCACGGGACCAAATCTTCGCTTCCGCCCTTTGGGCAGTGAAAAAGAGCCTTTGGTCGGTTGGTGGCACCAACCGACTAAATAAGATTAGTCCCGGTTGGAGCCACCAACGGGACCAATCTTTTGCTATATATCTTGGACTTAGCAGTTTTCGCCAAATCCCATCTCTTTTTCGCCCGCCCGAAGCTTACGCTCCTCGTCGCCGCCGCCACCGAGCCCGCCCGAGCCCGCCGTCCCGTCGCCGCCCGAGCCCGCCGTTGTCGCTGCCCCCATCGCCGCTGAGTCTGCGCCGCCCGTCATCGCCTCCGCGTCCGCGCCTTGGCGCGCGACGTCGTCGTCATTGCCGTCGCCCCTGCCTTGAGCCCGCCGTCCCGTCGCCGCCCGAGCCCGCTGTCCTCGTCGCCCCTGCCCCACGCCGCCCGAGCCCGTCGTTGCCTTGCACCGCGCCGCCCGACGCCGACGTGAGCGTTTTTATTTTTGTTAGATTTTTTAGATTCTTTTTGTAGTTCATAGATTTTTTTGTTAGGTTAGATGTGTAGTAATTTAGATATGTAGTTCATAGATTTTTTGTTAGATTAGATTTTTTAGATTACATGTGTAGTAATTAATTTGTTCATATTATGTTAGATTTTTTGTTAGATTAATTAGATTTTTTGTTAGATTAGATATGTGTAGTAATTAATTTTTTCATATTATGTTAGATTTTTTTCTGTTAATAGATTTTTTGGTGATATTATTATTGAATATGCATGTTTGGTGATATTATTGTTAATAGATTTTTTGGTGATATTTAGATTGTGTAATTAATTTTGTTCACAGAATTTTAATGATTTTTTGTTCATAGTATTTAGAAAAAGGAAAAAATAAGAAGTAGTTTATATATAGTCGAACTAGCTAGTTGATTTAATAAACTAATTTATTTTACTATATAATGAAGTAGTTTGTTTTTAGTAAGTACTACTTATTTATTTATAGTAAGTGCATAGTATAGTTGAACTAGATAGTTGATTTAATTAGATTTTTTTAGATTAGATTCTTTTTATTAGATTACATGTGTAGTAATTAATTTATTCATATTATGTTAGATATTTTTGTTAGATTAATTAGATTTTTTGTTAGATTAGATATGTGTAGTAATTAATTTCTTCATATTATGTTAGATTTTTTTCTGTTAATTGATTTTTTGGTGATATTATTATTGAATATGCATGTTTGGTGATATTATTGTTAATAGATTTTTTTGATGATATTTAGATTGTGTAATTAATTTTGTTCATAGAATTTTAATGATTTTTTTGTTCATAGTATTTAGAAAAAGGAAAAAATAAGAAGTAGTTTATATATAGTTGAACTAGCTAGTTGATTTAATAAACTAATTTATTTTACTATATAATGAAGTAGTTTGTTTTTAGTAAGTACTACTTATTTATTTATAGTAAGTGCTTAGTAGTTGAACTAGATAGTTGATTTGATTAATAAAACTATATTTAACTATATATAGAAATAGTTCCCGCGTCGACGTCGGCGATGCCTATCCCGCATCCTCGTCGTCGTCGACTCGGCGGTGGAGGCCTGCTTGATCAGGGCCATGTTCGCGACTGGGCTCCGCCGGGTTGGTATTGGGAGGTGCTACCTTCCGGGGGACGTAGGTTGGTGAGGAGGCAGCCCGTTGTTGACCCGATCCATGTTTGGTGGCGGTCGCATTGGCCAGTGACGGTGATGAGGCATCCGGACACCGCGGAGGTGGTACGTTACCGTGTCAGCGAGGAGGACGAGCACGTCCGTCGCTACATGGTTGCATTGGAGGGGAGGTTCGATAATACTTGGCAGGTTCTTCAGGGATCTCACTGGAGCTATGATACTGTGATGGTTCCTTATCTTTGGGTGTCCACCGCCCGCGTCGATACCCGTCGGGCGCTACGGTTCTAGTTGTATTAGTGATAATATTCGACGATGTACGGACACCAAGAGATGATGTACTTTTGCTTATAATTATTGAATGCATGCTAATTTGAATACTATACTTTATTTTATGATTTGGTTTTGCTTATTTTATGATTTGGTTTTGCTTATTGAATGCTCATATTGGATAAGTTCTCCTTCATTCCCATGTGCTAGACAATTTGGTATAATAATGCATTCGGGAATGAAAGAGGAGCTACGTACGTACATCGATCATCGATAGTCAACCCGTGATTAATAATAATGATCTAGTTTAATATTTGAATTATGAACGTAGGCCGGAAATGTCGTACTCATCGGACGCATTTAAAACCGTCCGGGAGTGCGATTGGTGCCACGACGACCGAGGTATGTGCGACAGTGTTCATTGAGCTGGACGAAGATCGGCGCTTCAGATTAAGCTCGAGGAGACCTGCGATGTTCATACGATCACGCAGCGACAATAGTTTTTTCGTAATTAAGCACGACTTCAACTATTTTAACGTGTATTTTTCATCTTTTCCAATTCGACTAGCTTATCCCATGCTTTGCAAGACGCTATGTCTTGGAGAGGATGGGTTTTGAAGACCATGAAAATTTCGAAACCAAAAAAATTATCCTAAGTACCCATCATGGTGTGGATTTTCAAGTAAAGCTGTACAATGCTCAGAGTGTAACCCATTTTGGTTGCAAAAATTGGGAAGCATTTTGCAAGATGTATGGTCTTGATGAGGGTATGCTTGTCACCATGGATCTTGATGATCCTACCATCGAGCAAGAGACACCTTCGATTTGGGTCCTTGTGGATACACCTCCAGTTCTTCCCTCATGTGAGCTAAACATAGTTATTAAGTAATTTATATTGTTTATTTCAAAATATATAGTTGACAACTTATCTCCATTGACAGCTTATTTTCATTCTTCAAAGAATGTGCGGAAGATGGTATCTGACGCATTACTACACGAAGGCTCGAATTAACTTATCGGAGAAAAATCATCGGTCGAATTTTGTACTGATCTTGAGAATTACAATATCTACAATCAAACTCCTCAACATTATGGTCAATACGTGCCATTAGTGCACGTGTTGAACTCTGGTAACTACCATGGAGATACCTGGTAAGATTATTTTTACTATTACAACATCCGTGCATCTTTTTGCACACTTCTAAAACTAGTACATCATTGCTAACTACAAAGTTATTACTATGTTTTTCAACAGATAATCCCGAATGATTGTGTGCTTCATCTGATGTATACGCATGGTAGCCTTCACGTTTTGAACATACGACCAGGTCGTCCTACGAATCTCAACTGTCCATACCGGGTTTCTAAAAGAAATGGAGACATAACAATCGAAGAATGGAAAAAATGTATGGACAGTCGTAAGGAGCTTCTTGGAAGCAATAAGCAGCGAAGGGCAAGAATTGGAGACAGGATGATCGCCATTCTTCATAATGGAGAGTCAGGGTCTATATTGTTTTATGCTATTTTACCTTAAGGGTGTAGGTCCTACCTGATACTGATGATCATGTGCTAAGAACAATTATGTAGGGTTGGGTTCGATGACTATGAGGATGATGATCGTATGACTTATTATTAATAACGAGTAGAATTTGTATGATGATGCATGATTAGTAGGGCTTGTTTATTATATACATATATGATGATGTATGATGCAAAGCATGCATGAGCATGTTATATCTGCGGGTGCAATGAACATAGCAGCAGCGTTGATAAACCAAGAACAAAGATAAGAGAGGACACTTCTCTCTATTAGCTAGCTATAATAACAACCTAAAAATAATCCCCAAAATCCCTAAAGCAGCCACTTTTGTAAAAAAAATTGACTTTTGGTCCCGGTTGGAGCCACCAACCGGGACCAAAGGCCCTCTGATTGGGCTCGGTGCACAGGGCCACGTGGAGCCACATTGGTCCTGGTTCGTGTTTGAACCGGGACTAATGGGTGGTGGCATTAGTAACGACCCATTAGTCCCGGTTCATGAACCGGGACCAAAGGCCCTTACGAACCGGGACTAATGGGTGGTTTTCTACTAGTGGTGCATCGTGGGGTGGGGTTTTCGTGTTGGGCCCGTGTCTTGGAGATAACATGGCGAATAGTCTGGACAGCCACATTTCTCCCCCGCATATGGTTTGGATTTGGGAAGCCCGGACTATCGAGACGGTTGAATTGTTGGAAGCTTATTGGGCGCCCGTTTGATGTCCAAAAACTCAGATGTATGAGTAAGAAATGAGCTTCGACCTTGAAGACGATCTTAATCATTTGTTTGATTCATTTATATGCGTTGTAGCCCGTAGCAATGCACGGGCGTTCTACTAGTAAATTTAATAATCCTACCATTTCCATGTGCTTGTACAGGCAAGTGAATAAGTTTCCCTCCGGTTCCCGTAGCCGATGCACTACCTTTTAAGGACCAAGGAGAACATGCTATCTGATGATTACTAGTGGATGATTCCTGCTGAAAAACATATTAGGGGATTATTATTGCACTTGTTTTTTTTGCTGCAAAGTCGTTATGCCATATTTTAGGGCACCCATTGAAGAGGCTCTAAGACCAACCATCTTGAAATCTTTGAAGAAACTGATATGTTGGGAGCAACTGTTCGCATCAATCATTTTGTTTCATGACCGTCCGATCTGCATCCAACCGCCCACAATTCATCTTCTTCCTCTCAATCATATTTTTCCTCGAGCCACAATCTGCTCCATCAACAGCCAGCCTACCCTACGCTATCCGTCTGCCTCCACCCCCCGCGGTTGGCAGCACTACTTCGCACCGCCCCGCCACCCCACCCTCCCATCAACCTCCCCCCACCGCCGTTGCTGGCCACTGCCCCGATCATCTCTCTAATCCCGGAACCACACATGAAGACCTCCGATGATCCCCTGCCCCCCACCCTTAATATAGATAATGGGGTTGTAGATCCTGCCCTATGATAGATAAAGGTGTCATGGCTTCACCTTAAGATAGATGGTGGGACTAGTTCTTCTCCGGCAAAGTCCGGCCAAGAGAGAAGGAAGAAGGATAAAAAAAATGACTGGCACAAAACAAAATTTCAGCCACTATAGAAATAGCAAAACCGATATACATTTCGTTAATGATGACACATTGCGTGGAAAACCCCTTTCACTTTAGCTATATGTCAATCAATTGAATTTTATATTTGGGCCAGTCAACTTTTTGTCCACTGTTCTCTGAGATTCTTGCTGTGTTTTTTTCCTGATCTGTGATGTTTGTTGTGTGGGTTTTTTTGACTGACCCCTTATTTGGGTCAGTATTTCCTTCTGGGCTGAAGCCATTAATTGCGTGATACAACCCTCCTCTCTCTCCATTTGTTTTTTCCTTCTGTTTTTCTGTTTTTATTTTTTTTGAAACAGAGGCAAAAGTTTTGCCTCATCGATTCATTAAGAAGAAGAGAATTGCCCAGTTAATTAAAGGAAAACCAGGCGAAAACCAATACAAACGGAGGACGGACTAACTACTCGCATGGCAAGAAAAACCCCACAACCGCATAGGCGGCCCCTGCTGGACTCTCTGATTACACAACATCCACAAACCTCGACATTGCTACTACGCCATGTGACCCCCGGCAAGAACACCTCGATATAAGACATCAAACACCTTCCAACCCACAACGACGACCCAATCCAAGAGGATGGGCCGAGAGAATGAAGATCATCCATCAAGTAGTCAGAGACGCCTTGCCTATGGCACCACTCTTGCCTTTTCCCACCTTCTTATGTTTGCCTCTTATTGGTGTCCCCATCAGAAGGCAAGCAATCGACCTGCCCAAACCAGGTCTAGCAACCTCCACATTGGCGAGCAAGTCACAAAGTTCTTTCGCGAAGAGAGCATTTGGATTTGGAGTAGGTGCAACCACACTTGATCAATGGTCATGTCACTCATAGGCATCACATGCTCGATGGTCGCACACGAGGGAATGGCCGAGACTGCAACGTCCAAATCACCACACCCCTTGGCATCAGGTATCTGGCTAGACTCCAGGGGTGATGATGGCGGTAAAGCCACAATCGAGATCTCGGGGGGGTCTACCTTCCGTTGTTCGACGGACAGAGGCAGAACTGGGCCCTCACACAACTCCCACAACTCAGGCATGATCTCCAGCACCGGAGTCACAACCACATCATTGTCCAGTCTCTTAGAGGCTGACGACGGAGAACATGCTCTAGCACGAGGGGAGAAACGACCATGAAGCTCGGCACCCATCCCGACCTCGAAGGTGTCAACAGGCACAACCAAAGGACGCAATACATGAGTAGTCTACAACACAGGCGGCGCCATGGAGAGATCGCCAAGTGCAGCCTCAACACGCTCCATGAAGCTCTCCATCCGCAACATCCAACCTTGCATGGAGTCAATGACATCACGCAGAGGCTGGACCGTTTCTTGAAGCTGGAGGGATGTCATACCAAGGAGCTCAGAGTGCAACAGCTTGGCCTGCCGCTCCAAGGCAGGCCGCACAGGGAAATCTGTCGAGGCCATAGAGCTAGCAGGAGCAGCAACAATCGATGCCCAAGAATCACGGCAAAACGTCTTCGAGAGGGGCGAGGCTTCTTTCAGGACCTTGCGAGGAGCTAGAGCTTGTTGGTGCCCGGGGAGGTGTGACAACGGTGACACGGTAGGGCTTCCCAAAAAGTTGAGGGGACACCAGGGATTGCGGCACTCACGTGCTCGATGACCATTCTCAAGGCACCGAGAACACCTAAAAGGATCTCGACAAACCGCTGCACGGTGACTGGAAGGAGGCATCTGCAACATCTACCACGGCCAAGCGAGGACGGGATGGGGAGCCAATGCAGGACCAGAGAGTCTAGGCGTTGCATGTGTCGCCGCTGGCGGCACCTCCCGCCAATCTCCGCGACGCATCCGCATCACACGTCACACCCGACCGAGTAGCCGAATCGAGAATTTGGCAGCCAGCGGTGGCGTCCGCGGGCTATTTCATCATCATCTTCGTCATCGATAAGGAGCTCCATGAAACATATCGCTCGTGTCCGGACCGATGCGGTCTTGCGGCGGTGTTGAGGACGGCGTCACTTCCATAGTATTCGAGGTCGATGTAGCGCAGCCAGCAGTAGTTGTAGATGTCGCTCGGCGGCAACATCCGGTGGTGACGGCGGGGCTTCCGCAGGCCCAAGGACGATGTAGCAAAGACCGCAATAGTCGGGACGGTGCAAGCGCACCTGAACGGTCGGGGTTGATTGCGGCGCAGGCAGTAAGCGTCACCGAGCTCGTGGGACGGAGACACACAAGCCGAAAGCGCGGCTGGGACCCAAGCCCGCCATCCATCGGGCTAGGGGCACGAGGATCCCGAGCAGCACACTCTATGCCCGTGGTGGACATTGCAGCGACGCCGGCGGGGAGGATACGCCACGGAGATGCTTCCACAACCGCCTCGGGGAGTCCAAAGGTGTGCGCGGGACAAGCGGCCACCACCATGGGTCGTCCTTGCGGGAGGCAAGAGCAGCCGCATGCCATCGCAGCGGCAGCAGTCGACGGGGTCGAAGAAGACGAGGCGGACGCGAGTGCCATGGGCAGCACCTTGAGAGCCTTGAGGGGAGAAGGAGTGCACCCGAGAGAGGACACGGAGAGCTGTCCGGATCTGGTCGCGGCGGTTAAAATGGCGGCCGGAGGGAGGAGATCAAGGCGGCGCCGCCGGCCGCGGGCGCTGGGTCGCGGGAGCCAACGCGGGCGCTATTCTCTACAATTTGGCATGTGTTTTTTGCTTTTGTTTTTCTTCTCTTTGTTAGTTATCTTTATATTTATCTTCTGGATATTTTTGGAATGTTGGGTGAGTGAAATGTACACACATAAATACTTTGCAATATGTGCAAAAAGTACACAACTATATGATTATTGTTTATGTACTAAAAAGGTGTAATTTAAGAGCAAAGTTGTGTGCTAGTTTTGTGAACTCTTTTCGTTTTTTTAAAGCGTAATAATAATCTACTAATTCATTCATCCATATTTTAATTTATTTATTTATTTTTGTTTCTTTTTAAAGGTTAATACTAATGACCCTAATTTATTCTTCCTTAGAAAAACTGATTTTTTTTGATTTTTTACTTTTTATTTTATTTTCTTTCTTCTTAGAGGGTAATACCAATGTCAATAGTTCATTCGTCCTTAGAAAACCTCATTATTTTGAGTTTGTTCTAGTTTTTATTTCATTTTTTTAAAGAGTAAAACCTAAGCCACTAATTCATTCTTTCTTGAAAACTTTGGTATTTCGGTTCCTTTATTCTTTAATGATACCAGTGCTGCAAATCCATTTCTTCTCAGGAAATTTCTCTTTTGTGAAAATTACACAATTATATTGGTATTCCTGCATATTATAAAAATGTGCAACTTTTGTCCAAATTGTTTGCAAAATATTTCATTATTTGTTTTATTATTTCCTGTTCCCTTCTTCTTAACGGGAAACCAATTACACTAATTCATTGTTTCTTAGAGAAGTTCACTATTTTAATTTTGTTTAAGATTTTATTTCATTTTCTTTATTCTTTAAGGATAATACCAATACCTCTAATTCATTCCTATTTAGGAAACCCTTTTTCTGTGAAATTTCACTATTTGTGCTTATTCTTGCATATTATAGAAAAGCGCAAATTCTATTCAAACCATGTGCAAATTTTGTCATTACTGTTTTTTACTTTTGTTTCTTCTTAAACGGTAATACCGATACCATAAATTCATTATTTTGATTCGGAGTAGAGATACCATGGATCGAATACCAATGCCACTAATTCTTTCTTTCTTTAGGCAATTTCCTTTTTGCAAAAAAATCACTATTATGTGTTTATTCTTGCATATTATAGCAAAGCGCAATTTATGTGCAAATTTGTCATTATTTAGTTTTAGTCTTTAAATCATTTTCTTTTATTTAAGGGTATGTTTGCTTCATTTTTTATTTCTGTTTTCTGTTTCTATGGGTTTCTCTTTGTCCTTTTTTCTTTGCTTTACTGGTATTTTTTTGTTTTTTGTGGGTTTTTGGCCGAGTGTAATTATATATAAACAAGTACTATATAATATGTGCCAACGTTTCATGATTATATGATTATATTTGCATATTACGATAAAGGAAATACACTATTTCAGTTCTATTTATTCTTAAAGGAGATACATTATTTCGGTTACACTCTGTGTGAATTATAGTAGAATACGAGAAATGCACTATTATATGCTTATTCTTTGCATATTTCAAAAAGCGCAATATCAGTGCAAATTGTGTGCAAGTTTTGTAAGTTTTTTCTTTTTCATTTCATTTTCTTCGTAAAGGGTTTCATTCTTTCTTAGAAAAGTTCATTATTTTAATTTTGTTTTAGTTTTTCCTGAAAGGCTAATAGCAAGGACACAATTGTTTTACTATGTTTGCTCATTCATTCTAGTATGTACCTAGTCCCTATTGAAATATTCAAACCGTCTTATATTTATGTACGCTTTATACTCCATCCATTCCTAAATATAAGTCCTTTAGAGATTTCAATATATACTACGCACGGAGCAAAATGGATGAATCCCACTCTAAAATCCGTGTATATACATCCGTATCCAGTTCGCATTGGAATCTTTAAAAAGACTTATATTTAGAAATGAAGGGAGTATTTATGTATGAAGGCAACAGTTCACAAGTCTACGTGCATCCATGAATGGTGTGTACGCATGTACCCGCAACTTAAAAATTCAATTTGAGTAACGCATGAAAAAGGTAAAGAAAGAGAGAATAATTAACATAATGAAGCATACGCCTTCCGGTTGGAGGCGCTTGAATGAAACATGTTTGGGTATGTCGACTGATCCAAATCTTTTTTTCCAGTCAGGTGACCTGTAGGCTGTAGCCAGTCCCGACCCCTTTTGATAACCATTCAAACGCACCCGTACATGCCACGCGGCGCATGAGCAGGATATTGCCAAACTAGCTGGAGGCTAGCTCCAGTTTATCTAGCGGTTGGCGCAATACGGTGGACCTCAGCACCGCGCCGGCGACGTTCCGGTTGGCGGCGTCGGTCATGTGTATCCCGTCCCACGAGACGTGCTTCGACGGGTCAGCGCACGCCGCCACCCCGGGCACGCCGCAGAAGGTGGTCAAGGTGAAGTTGTAGGTGCCGCTCCCGCCGCAGCACGCCACGAGCGGCTTGTCCCCGAACCCGTACTGCCGAGGCGACCTGACGATGGCGGCCACGGGGCTGTACTGGTCCGCGTAGAGGACGGCCCTGCCGGGGTGGGCGCGCCGGAGGTCCGAGACCATGCGCATTAGCGCGCGGTTGTGGAGCTTGGCGAGGTCGTTGAGCCAGGTCAGGCAGCCGGTCTCTCGGCCGTGGTCGGCGCCGGTGCCCTCGAAGAGGACTAGGAATATTGGCTGGCAGCCGAGCGGTATCATCCCCCGAACCACCACCGTTCTTGCTCCCGCACGTATCACCTCCTGCATATGTTCCCATGTCATGTCAGTACTCAAGTACAGTAGTACTACGGCACGGCTATCACCTCCTGCATGTTCCCATGTCATGTCATGTTTGGAAGGAGAACTATTAAGCGCTTACGGTGAGGAGCGAACGGATGGCGCCGACGATGTGCGGCACGAAGGTCCGGACCTCCTCGCCGGTGCGCTTTGCCATCAAGGCGACGAGGTAGTCGTTGATTCCCATCTCGCCCATCATGACCAGCGACCTCGAAGTGAGCTTCCTCTGATCTGTCAATGGGTTTGGATGTGCATTATACATCACACCGGCCGGCCGGTTAATCAACTTGCTAGCTTACCTTGGACGGAGCCGGCGAGCAGTAAAACTTTCTTGAACCACGCGGTCTGGTTTGCAAGCGAGAGCGGCACAAACGGCGAGAGCCCTCTGCTCTTGAAGAACTCCGGGCCAAGCGCCGTCGATCCACTGTAAGCGAAGTTCACGCCCCGCTGGAAATCCGCCGCGGCCTCGCCGGCGAAATACGGCTTCGGGTACGGCATCCCCAGCGCCGCAACTGCACGTTACGCATGTACAGCAAAGTCAATGAGAACGAACTAACGTTGGTTCGCAGGTCAACGAGGAAAACGACGGTGATCACCGATGAAGTCGAGGACGAGCCGGCCGTCGGACGAACGGCCGGTGGGGTGGCCGAAGAAGGTCTCTCCGTACGGCGGCACGCTGGCCGCCCCACCGCCGCCGGTGCGCGCGAGCTCGTTGCCGGTGTCGGCCAGCGAGTCGCCGAAGCTTACAACGCCGGTGTAGCGCGCCTTGGCGGGTTCGGAGAATGCGGGAAGAAGCGCTAGCGCCAGCGAAACCACGAGGAAGAGGCGTGAAACTAGTGGCGCCATCGTGACACGGTCGAAGCAAAGTGTCGGTACTTGCTACTGTTAATCGTGATGAGAGCTGCGTGGTTTGTAGGTCGATCGATCTAAAGATGATATAGTTAGCGGGAGCAATTTTTAAACTAATAACACGCGTGACACGAGCGGGGCACTTTCTGATTTTCATTACGAAAACGAGCGGCGCACTTTATAGCTCCATTATCCAGATCCAATATTCTGTATTGTATATCAAGCTCAACACAGCACACAACGCACTCGGGCGGAGTCTCCTATCCGGTGTACCTAACCAGCCTCAGACTCGCCCCAACCGTGTTCCACATGGGATTATATTAGCGCCACCGAACCCAAAGGCAAAGCGGAAGAGGGTGAACCGGAGCGGTTCGTACCGCCGAGTCACGAGTAAAGTCCGAGAAAAACCTTGAACTCGTACATCCCGGCAAAATCGGGCCCTCACCTTCTAATCCTTGAAATCAGCACTCTGTACTTATGAATCCCGGCCTCCAGACTAGTTTGGTGCACTAGAAACACACAATCCTCACCGGGATCATCCTCTACTATCACTGAATAGGTGGACCTACATGTCATATCCATCTTCTATCTCAATTTCTTTCTCTCCTCTCTCTAAAATCTGCATCTGCTGCACGCACACAATGAAACAACGCGGCAGCTCGATGACGTTGGTACCGAGTGCAACTCCGTGACCGGTTGTACCCTGGGAAGCATCTTTACCTCGCTGATTGGGTGCATGACTCATGAGAGCTTGGCCGAGGACAGCTTCATGGAGAGGAACTGAGGAAGACAGAAACAATGGCGGTGGTGCTTGATCGAGCGAGTGGCTTGTGTTGGATGTAGTGCGAGACCCACATGGACATCACTGTCCGGAGCATATGTGCCAACGTATTATGGACTACAAGTTTTCGCAGTTGACCAGGTGTTGTTGATCGCCGAGAAAAACCCGGTGGCATTGTTTGTCTCTCGGAGGAGATAGACTTGGGGCCCGAGTGATGGTATGCCATTATAACTCAGTGGCGACGCCAGCGCGTGGACTGATTCTCCGAAGAGATGCCACTCCTTATCCCAGGGGAACGCTGGCGCAGGCCTTCCACGAGTCCGGATTTATGAGTCATGCGCCTTAGAGCCTATTGAAAGGGCCAAGTGAACCCGCGTAGATATGTCAAGCTCGTCTCATAGCAATCCCGAAGAAGACTTCAGTCGGCTGTTTAACATGGCCGAGTGCACGGATCCCCGCGGAGGGTGGTCAGTCGGACTGACATGTGTCCTTTAGGAAAGATACTGTGGGTAATCGATCGGATTAATTTGGCCCGGAAATCTGGGATTTGAATTTGTGTGTGCACACGCAGAAGCGGTAACGATGTGCGTTAGTGGGGAAAGTGGGGGCGCGGCTTCTCGATTTTTGCGCATGAAATCCGCCACGTGTTGTGCCCGCTCTACACGACGCCCTGTTGCGCGTGCCGTTGGTCCGGAGGTCACGGAAAATCGAGATTTGCTCCGTGAAATAAAAGGTTTGGAGATTGAGGCTGGGACCCCAGATCTCCTTTTCTCTACTCCATCTCCTCCGCTTCTCCTCCCCACTCGAGCGTCCAGATCCTCCACAACAATGGCGAGAGACTCCACGACCAATGCGGAGAAGGCGAAAAAGGTCGGAAAAGCCACCTCCTCCGGCTCCGGCGCGACAGCCACGGGCGCGTCGCGGGATTGGATCCCCTCACACATCTCGGCCAGACGACTGGAGGAGCTCGCGGCGGAGGGGTGATAACCCACAAGTATAGGGGATCGCAACAAATTTTGAGGGTAGAGTATTCATCCTAAATTTATTGATTCGACACAAGGGGAGCCAAAGAATATTCTCAAGTATTACCAACTGAGTTGTCAATTCAACCACACCTGAAAGACTTAATATCTGCAGCAAGTATTTGAAGGAAATATGCCCTAAAGGCAATAATAAAGTTATTATTTATTTCCTTATTTCATGATAAATGTTTATTATTCATGCTAGAATTGTATTAACCGGAAACATAATACATGTGTGAATACATAGACAAACATAGTGTCACTAGTATGCCTCTACTTGACTAGCTCGTTTATCAAAGATGGTTATGTTTCCTGGCCATGGACAAAAGAGTTGTCATTTGATTAACGGGATCACATCATTAGGAGAATGATGTGATTGACTTGACCCATTCCGTTAGCTTAGCACTTGATCGTTTAGTATGTTGCTATTGCTTTCTTCATGACTTATACATGTTCCTGTAACTATGAGATTATGCAACTCCCGTTTACCGGAGGAACACTTTGGGTACTACCAAACGTCACAATGTAACTGGGTGATTATAAAGGAGTACTACAGGTGTCTCCGAAGGTACATGTTGAGTTGGCGTATTTCGAGATTAGGTTTTGTCACTCCGATTGTCGGAGAGGTATCTCTGGCCCTCTCGGTAATGCACATCATTATAAGCCTTGCAAGCAATGTGACCAATGAGTTGGTTACGGGATGATGCATTACAGAACGAGTAAAGAGACTTGTCGGTGACGAGATTGAACTAGGTATTGGATACCGACGATCGAATCTCGGGCAAGTAACATACCAATGACAAAGGGAACAACGTATGTTGTTATGCGGTTTGACCGATAAAGATCTTCGTAGAATATGTAGGAGCCAATATGGGCATCCAGGTCCCGCTATTGGTTATTGACCGAGAATAGTTCTAGGTCATGTCTACATAGTTCTCGAACCCGTAGGGTCCGCACGCTTAAGGTTTCGATGATGGTTATATTATGAGTTTATGAGTTTTGATGTACCGAAGGAGTTCGGAGTCCGGATGAGATCGGGGACATGACGAGGAGTCTCGAAATGGTCGAGACGTAAAGATCGATATATTGGACGACTATATTCGGAGTTCGAAAGGTTCGAGTGATTCGGTATTTTTGGAGTACCGGAGACTTACGGAATTCGCCGGGAGAAGTATTGGGCCTTATTGGGCCTCAAGGAAAGAGAGAGGGCTGCCTAGGGCAGGCGCGCGCGCCCCATGGCCTAGTCCGAATTGACTAAGGGAGGGCCGCACCCTCCTTCCTTCCCTTCTCTCTTCCCCTTCCTTGTCTCCTACTCCTAATACATGGAAGGACTCCTAGTTGGACTAGGAAAGGGGGAATCCTACTCCCGGTGGGAGTAGGACTCCCCATGGCGCGCCCCTCCTAGGGCCGGCCTCCTCCTCCCTCCCTCCTTTATATACGGGGGCAGGGGCACCCCATGGACACACAAGTTGATCTACGGATCGTTCCTTAGCCGTGTGCGGTGCCCCCTTCCACCATATTCCACCTCGGTCATATCGTCGCGGAGTTTAGGCGAAGCCCTGCGCCGGTAGAACATCATCATCGTCACCACGCCGTCGTGCTGACGAAACTCATCTCCGGAGCCTTTGCTGGATCGGGGGGCCGGAGATCGTCATCGAGCTGAACGTGTGCTGAACTCGGAGGCTCCGTACGTTCGGTGCATGGATCGGTCGGATCGAGAAGACATACGACTACATCAACCGTGTTGTGCTAACGCTTCTGCTTTCGGTCTACGAGGGTACATAGACAACACTCTCCCCTCTCGTTGCTATGCATCACCATGATCTTGCATGTGCGTAGGAATTTTTTTGAAATTACTACGTTCCCCAACAGTGGCATCCGAGCCTAGGTTTTATGCGTTGATGTTATATGCACGAGTAGAACACAAGTGAGTTGTGGACGATATAAGTCATACTGCCTACCAGCATGTCATACTTTGGTTCAGCGGTATTGTTGGATGAAGCGGCCCGGACCGACATTACGCGTACGCTTACGCGAGACTGGTTCTACCGACGTGCTTTGCACACAGGTGGCTGGCGGGTGTCAGTTTCTCCAACTTTAGTTGAACTGAGTGTGGCTACGCCCGGTCCTTGCGAAGGTTAAATCGGAGTCTATTTGACAAACTATCGTTGTGGTTTTGATGCGTAGGTGAGAACGGTTCTTGCTAAGCCCGTAGCAGCCACGTAAAATTTGCAACAACAAAGTAGAGGACGTCTAACTTGTTTTTGCAGGGCATGTTGTGATGTGATATGGTCAAGACGTGATGATATATAAGTTGTTGTATGAGATGATCATGTTTTGTTGAAGTTATCGGCAACTGGTAGAAGCTCTATGGTTGTCTCTTTGTTGCATAAGATGCAAGTGCCAAATAATTACTTTACTTTATCGCTATGCGATAGCAATAGTTGCAAGAGCAATAGTTGGCGAGACGACCATGTGACGACACATTGATATAGATCAAGATGATGAAGATCATGGTGTCGTGCCGGTGACGATAAAGATCATGTGAGTACTTTGGAGATGGAGATCAAAGGCGCAAGATGATCATGGCCATATCATGTCACATATTTTGATTGCATATGATGTTTATCTGTTATACATCTTATTCTTGCTTTGATTGACGGTAGCATTTTAAGATGATCTCTCACTAATTATCAAGAAGTGTTCTCCCTGAGTATGCACCGTTGCCAAAGTTCGTCGTGCCCAGACACCACGTGATGATCGGTTGTGATAAGCTCTACGTCCATCTACAACGGGTGCAAGCCAGTTTTGCACACGCGGAATACTCAGGTTAAACTTGACGAGCCTAGCATATGCAGATATGGCCTCGAACACGGAGACCGAAAGGTCGGCGTGAATCATATAGTAGATATGATCAACATGAGATGTTCACCATTGAAAACTACTCCATCTCACGTGATGATCGGTTATGGTTTAGTTGATTTGGATCACGTGATCACTTAGATGACTAGAGAGATGTCTGTCTAAGTGGGAGTTCTTAAGTAATATGATTAATTGAACTTAAATTTATCATGAACTTATTCCTGGTAGTATTTTGCAAATTATGTTGTAAGATCAATAGCTTGCGTTGTTGCTTTCATATGTTGATTTTGATATGTTCCTAGAGAAAATTGTGTTGAAAAATGCTAGTAGCAATGATGCGGATTGGATCCGCGATCTAAGGTTTATCCTCATTGCTGCACAGAAGGATTATGATCTTAATGCAGCGCTAGGTGACAGACCTATTGCAGGAGCAGATGCAGACGTTATGAACGTTTGGCTAGCTCAATGTGATGACTACTTGATAGTTTTGTGCACCATGCTTTATGGCTTAGAATCAGGACTTCAAAGATGTTTTGAACATCATGGACCATATGAGATGTTCCAGGAATTGAAGTTAATATTTCAAGCAAATACCTGAGTTGAGAGATATGAAGTCTCCAACAAGTTCTAGAGCTAAATGATGGAGGAGAATCGCTCAACTAGTGAGCACGTGCTCAGATTGTCTGGATACTTCAATCGCTTGAATCAAGTGGGAGTTAATCTTCCAGATAAGATAGTGATTGATAGAGTTCTCTAGTCACCATCACCAAGTTAGTAGAACTTTGTGATGAACTATAGTATGCAAGGGATGACGAAAACGATTCCCAAGCTTTTCATGATGATGAAGTCGATGAAGGTAGAAATCAAGAAAGAACATCAAGTGTTGATGGTTAACAAGACCACTAGTTTCAAGAAAAGGGCAAAGGGATAGAAGGGAACTTCAAAAGAACGGCAAGCAAGTTGCTGCTCAAGTGAAGAAGCCCAAGTCTGGACCTAAGCCTGAGACTAAGTGCTTCTACTGCAAAAGGAATGGTCACTGGAAGCGGAAATGCCCTAAATATTAGGTGGATAAGAAGGATGGCAAAGTAAACAAGGGTATATTTGATATACAGGGTATTGACGTGTGCTTTACTAGTGTTTATAGTAGCCCCTGAGTATTTGATACTTGTTCGATTGATAAGATTAGTAACTCAAAACAGGAGTTACAGAATAAACAAAGACTAGTTGAAGGGGAAGTGACGATGAGTGTTGGCAGTAGTTCCAAGATTCATATGATCATCATCGCACACTCCCTATACTTTCGGGATTAGTGTTAAACCTAAATAAATGTTATTTGGCGTTTGCGTTGAGCATGAATATGATTTGATCATGTTTATTGCAATACAGTTATTCATTTAAAATCAGAGAATAATTGTTGTTCTATTTAAATGAATAAAACCTTCAATGGTCATACACCCAACGAAAATAGTTTGTTGGCTCTCGATCGTAGTGATGCACATATTCATAATATTGATGCCAAAAGATGCAAAGTTAATAATGATAGTGCAACTTATTTGTGGCACTGCCATTTAGGTCATAATGGTGTAAAGCACATGAAGAAACTCCATGCTGATGGGATTTTGGAATCACTTGATTATGAATCACTTGATGCTTGCGAACCATGCCTCATGGGCAAGATGACTAAGACTCCGTTCTCCGAACAATGGAGCGAGCAACTGACTTATTGGAAATAATACATACTGATGTATGCGATCCAATGAGTGTTAAGGCTCGCGGCGGGTATCATTATTTTCTGACCTTCACAGATGATTTGAGCAGATATGGGTATATCTACTTGATGAAACATAAGTCTGAAATAGTTGAAAGGTCAAAGAATTTCAGAGTGAAGTAGAAAAATCATCGTGACAAGAAAATAAGGTTTCTACGATCTGATCGCGGAGACGAATATTTGAGTTACGAGTTTGGTCTTCAATTAAAACAATGTGGAATAGTTTCACAGCTCATGCCACCTGGAACACCACAACGTTATGGTGTGTCCGAACCTCGTACCGCACTTTATTGGATATGGTGCGATCTATGATGTCTCTTACTGATTTACCAATATTGTTTTGGGGTTATGCATTAGAGACAACTGCATTAAAATTAAAAGGGCACCATCTAAATCCGTTGAGACGACAACATATGAACTGTGGTTTAGCAAGAAACCCAAGTTGTCGTTTCTTAAAGTTTGGGGCTACGATGCTTATGTGAAAAAGTTTCATCCTGATAAGCTCGAACCCAAATCGGAGAAGTGTGTCTTCATAGAAAACCCAAAGGAAATTGTTGGGTACACCTTCTATCACAGATCCGAAGGCAAGATATTCGTTGCTAAAAATGGATCCTTTCTAGAGAAGGAGTTTCTCTCGAAAGAAGTGAGTGGGAGGAAAGTAGAGCTTGATAAGGTAATTTGTACCTTCTCTCGAATTGGAAAGTAGTTCATCACGGAAATCAGTTCCAGTGATTCCTACACCAATTAGTGAGGAAGCTAATGATGATGATCATGAAACTTCAGATCAAGTTACTACAAAACCTCGAAGGTCTTCCAAAGTACAATCCGCACCAGAGTAGTACGGTAATACTGTTCTGGAAGTCATGTTACAAGACCATGATGAACCTACGAACTATGAGGAAGCGATGATGAGCCCAGATTCCGCAAAATGGCTTGAGGCCATAAAATCTGAGATATGATCCATGTATGAGAACAAAGTATGGACTTTGATTGACTTGCTCGATGATCAGCAAGCCATGTTAAATAAATGGATCTTCAAGAGGAAGACGGACACTGATAGCAGTGTTACTATCTACAAAGCTCGACTTGTCGCAAAAAGGTTTTTGACAAGTTCAAGGTGTTGACTACAATGAGACTTTCTCAACTGTAGCGATGCTTAAGTCTGTCCGAATCATGTTAGCAATTGCCACAATTTATGAAATCTGGCAAATGGATGTCAAAACTGCATTCCTTAATGGTTTTCTTAAAGAAGAGTTGTATATGATGCAACCAGAAGGTTTTTTCAATCCTAAAGGTGCTAACAAAATGTGCAAGCTCCAGCGATCCATCTATGGACTAGTGCAAGCATCTCGGAGTTGGAATATACGCTTTGATAAGTTGATCAAAGCATATAGTTTTATATGGACTTACGATGAAGCCTGTATTTACAATAAAGTGAGTGGGAGCACTACAACCTTTCGATTAGTATATGTGAGTGACATATTGTTGATCGAAATGATGTAGAATTTTACGCAAAGCATAAAGGAGTGTTTTAAAGGAGTTCTTTAATAAGAAAAGACCTCAGAAAAGCTACTTACATATTGAGCATCAAGATCTATTGAGATAGATCAAGACGCTTGATAAGATTTTCAATGAGTACATACCTTGGCAAGATTTTGAAATAGTTCAAAATGGAGCAGTCAAAGAAAGAGTTCTTGCTGTGTTGCAAAGGTATGAAATTGAGTAAGACTCAAATCCCGACCACAACAGAAAATAGAAAGAGAATGAAAAGTCATTCCCTATGCCTCAGTCATAGGTTCTATAAAGTGTGTTATGCTATGTACCAGACCTATTGTATACCTTGCTCTGAATTTGGCAAGGGAGTACAATAGTGATCTAGGAGTACATCACTGGACATTGGTCAAAAATATCCTTAGTAAGGACTAAGGGGATGTTTCTCGATTATGGAGCTGATAAAAGAGTTTGTTATAAAAGTTACATCAGTGCAAACTTTTACACTAATCCAGATGACTCTAAGTCTCAATCTGGATACATATTGAAAGTGGGAGCAATTAGCTAGAGTAGCTCCATGCAGAGCATTGTGGACATAGAATATTTGCAAAATACATGCGGCTCTGAATGTGACAGAACCGTTGACTAAGCTTCTCTCACGAGCAAAACATGATCACACCTTAGTACTCTTTGGGTGTTAATCACATAGCGATGTGAACTAGATTATTGACTCTAGTAAACCCTTTGGGTGTTGGTCACATGACGATGTGAACTATGGGTGTTAATCATATACAGATATGAATATTGATGTTAAATCACATGGTGATTTGAACTAGATTATTGACTCTAGTGCAAGTGGGAGACTGAAGGAAATATGCCCTAGAGGCAATAATAAAGTTACTATTTATTTCCTTATTTCATGATAAATATTTATTATTCATGCTAGAATTGTATTAACCGGAAACATAATACATGTGTGAATACATAGACAAACATAGTGTCACTAGTATGCCTCTACTTGACTAGCTCGTTTATCAAAGATGGTTATGTTTCCTGGCCATGGACAAAAGAGTTGTCATTTGATTAACGGGATCACATCATTAGGAGAATGATGTGATTGACTTGACCCATTCCGTTAGCTTAGCACTTGATCGTTTAGTATGTTGCTATTGCTTTCTTCATGACTTATACATGTTCTGTAACTATGAGATTATGCAACTCCGTTTACGGAGGAACACTTTGGTACTACCAAGCGTCTGGCGAATCGGGTGATTATAAAGGAGTACTACAGGTGTCTCGAAGGTACATGTTGAGTTGGCGTATTTGAGATTAGGTTTTGTCACTCCGATTGTCGGAGAGGTATCTCTGGCCCTCTCGGTAATGCACATCATTATAAGCCTTGCAAGCAATGTGACCAATGAGTTGGTTATGGGATGATGCATTACGAGCGAGTAAAGAGACTTGCGGTGGCGAGATTGAACTAGGTATTGGATACCGACGATCGAATCTCGGGCAAGTAACATACCAATGACAAAGGGAACAACGTATGTTGTTATGCGGTTTGACCGATAAAGATCTTCATAGAATATGTAGGAGCCAATATGGGCATCCAGGTCCGCTATTGGTTATTGACCGAGAATAGTTCTAGGTCATGTCTACATAGTTCTCGAACCCGTAGGGTCCATGCACGCTTAAGGTTTCGATGATGGTTATATTATGAGTTTATGAGTTTTGATGTATCGAAGGATTTGAGTCCGGATGAGATCGGGGACATGACTAGGAGTCTCGAAATGGTCGAGACGTAAAGATCGATATATTGGAAGACTATATTCGAGTTTGGAAAGGTTCGAATGATTCGGTATTTTTTGAGTCTGGGAGAATTACGGAATTCGCCGGGAGAAGTATTGGGCCTTATTGGGCCCCAAGGGAAAGAGAGAGGGCTGCCTAGGGCAGCCGCGCCCCCATGGCCTAGTCCGAATTGGACTGGGGGGGGCCGCCCCCTCCTTCCTTCCTTCTCTCTTCCCTTCCTTGTCTCCTACTCCTAATACATGGAAGGACTCCTAGTTGGACTAGCAAAGGGGAATCCTACTCGGTGGGAGTACGACTCCCCATGGCGCGCCCCTCCTAGGGCGGCCTCCTCCTCCCTCCTCCTTTATATCTGGGGCAGGGGCACCCCATGGACACACAAGTTGATCTGCGGATCGTTCCTTAGCCGTGTGCGGTGCCCCCTTCCACCATATTCCACCTCGGTCATATCGTCGCGGAGTTTAGGCGAAGCCCTGCGCCGGTAGAACATCATCATCGTCATCACGCCGTCGTGCTGACGGAACTCATCTCCGGAGCCTTTGCTGGATCGGAGGGCCGGAGATCGTCATCGAGCTGAACGTGTGCTGAACTCGGAGGCTCCGTACGTTCGGTGCTTGGATCGGTCGGATCGAGAAGACGTACGACTATTGTGCTAACGCTTCCGCTTTCGGTCTACGAGGGTACATAGACAACACTCTCCCCTCTCGTTGCTATGCATCACCATGATCTTGCATGTGTGTAGGAATTTTTTTGAAATTACTACGTTCCCCAACAGTATTTAGTAGCAAAGTAGTATGGAAGTAATGGTAACGGTGGCAAAAGTAACAACAGCAGTTTTGTAGCAATCGTAACAGTGGCAACGGAGAAGCAACTAAGCAAAGATCAATATGTGAAAAGCTTGTAGGCAATAGATCAATGATGGATAATTATGTCGAATGCAATTCATCATGCAACAGTTATAACATAGGGTGACACAGAACTAACTCCATTTCATCAATATAATGTAGGCATGTATTTCGAATATAGTCATACGTGCTTATGGAAAAGAACTTGCATGACATCTTTTGTTCTACCCTCCCGTGGCAGCGGGGTCCTACTAGAAACTAAGGGATATTATGGCCTCCTTTTAAATAGAGTACTGGACCAAAGCATTAGCACTTAGTGAATATATGAACTCCTCAAACTACGGTCATCACTGGGAAGTGTCCCGACTATTGTCACTCCGGGGTTTGCCGGATCATGACACGTAGTACATGCATAGTTTCTAATAGCAAAGATAGCATCCGCTATTGCGTCCGCAATAGCGCTAGCGCAATAGCGTCCGCTACTGCTCCAATTAAATGCCATTACTTTTTGTTAATGATATAGAGATATACACAATAATCTAGTGCTTTTACAAATCCGCTATGCAGACATAGCACCCGCAATATCGCCCGCTATCCGCATTCCACTACACGGACCCCAATCCACTACCAGCCCGCTATCCGCTATTTAAAACCATGAGTAGGTGACTATAACTTGCAAGATAGGATCAAGAACTCACATATATTCATGAAAACATAATAGGTTCAGATCTGAAATCATGGCACTCGGGCCCTAGTGACAAGCATTAAGCATGGCAAAGTCATAGCAACATCAATCTTAGAACATAATGGATACTAGGGATCAAACCATAACAAAACTAACTCGATTACATGGTAAATATCATCCAACCCATCACCGTCCCGCAAGCCAATGATGGGATTACTCACGCACGGCGGTGAGCATCATGCAATTGGTGATGGAGCATGGTTGATGATGACGATGGCGATGGATTCCCCTCTCCGGAGCCCCGAACGGACTCCAGATCAGCCCTCCCGAGGAAGATTAGGGCTTGGCGGTGGCTTCGTATCATAAAACGCGATGAATCCTTCTCTCTGATTTTTTTCTCCCCGAACGTGAATATATAGAGTTGGAGTTGAGGTCGGTGGAGTTCCAGGGGACCCATGAGGCAGGGGGCGCTCCCTGCACCCTCGTGGACAGGGTGTGGGTCCCCTTCTTTTGATTTTTTCGCCAATATTTTTTATTAATTCCAAAACGCGACTCCGTGAAGTTCCAGATCATTCCGAGAACTTTTATTTCTGCACAAAAATAACACCATGGCAATTCTGCTGAAAACAGTGTCAGTCCGAGTTAGTTCCATTCAAATCATACAAGTTAGAGTCCAAAACAAGGGCAAAAGTGTTTGGAAAAGTAGATACGTTGGAGACGTATCAAGGGGCTCATCCCGTAGGACGGGTGGCGCCGTCCGAACGCAGGGGAGATCGAGCCAGCGCCGCAGGGGGATGAGCGCGTCTTGCTGGTCACCCACATCGAGATGGCATTCTTGATGTGCCCTACCCTTTCTTCCGGGCATTCCTCAATTACCTCGGTGCGCAGCTCCACCATCTCCCTCCAAACGCCCTCATTTACCTCTCAACTTTTCATCTCCCTCTGCGAAAACTTCCTCGGCTATCACCCCCATTGGGGGCTCTTCAAGCACATCTTCACTTGTCGGTCGAGGACCATCAAAATAGATTCACCAACTGGCGAGAAGATCCATATCACCCACCTGTGCGGGAGCTTGGGCATCCTGGTCCGGGGGGGGGAGCTCCTTCCGGAAGATGAGCTTCCCCGACTCCGTCCAGGGGCGGCAGGGAACATATGTTCCTCGCGCCAGCAGCCAGTCGGGTCGCTCGCCATACTCAACGGAGAGGGTGAGGACTCCCGAGTCTCTTTCTATCATGAAGAAGGAGAAGACAGAGGTCGACATATTGGCCAGTGCCATAGTCAGGGTCGTGAACGCTGGCATGAATGGTATGGATCTGCTGGAGACTTTTCTCACTTGGGGATCCAGCCACAACAGGACAGGGCCCACCCCTTGTGGCTGTACGAGGGGCCAAATGATCCCACCCGAGTGCACCCGGAGGAGCTCGCTCAGAAGGACGTTGGGGGCCAAGATCAAGGCCATCACCTTCACCCGAGACAACCTACGGGGAGTCAGACTGGTGCCTACCTACTCCAAAGAACTGCCACCAGTCGAGGTAAAACTGCCTCTACTTAGTCGGCACGTCAGAGTATTGTTGGGGAACGTAGTAATTTCAAAAAAATTCCTACGCACACGCAAGATCATGGTGATGATATAGCAACGAGAGGGGAGAGTTTTCGTCCATGTACCCTCATAGACCGTAAGCGGAAGCATTAGCACAATGCGGTTGATGTAGTCATACGTCTTCACGATCCGATCGATCCAAGCACCAAACGTACGGGGCCTCCGAGTTCAGCACACGTTCAGCTCGATGACGATCTCCGGACCTCCGATCCAGAAAAGGCTCCAGAGATGAGTTAAAATCAAGACGACGGCGTGGTAGCGATGATGATGTTCTACCGGCGCAGGGCTTCGCCTAAACTCCGCGACGATATGACTGAGGTGAAATATGGTGGAAGGGGGCACCGCACACGGCTAAGGAACGATCCGTAGATCAACTTGTGTGTCTTTGGGGTGCCCCCCGGCCCCGTATATAAAGGAGCCAGAGGGGAGGAGGCGGCCGCCCAGAGGGCGCGCCAAGGGGGAGTCCTACTCCCAGGGAGTAGGACTCCCTCTTTCCTAGTAGGATTAGGAGAAGGGGAAAGAGGAGGAAGAGGGGAAGGAAAGGGGGGGCGCCGCCCCATTCCCTTGTCCTATTCGGACTAGGAGGGGGATGGGCGCGCGGCCCCCTCCTGGCTCCTTCCTCTTCTCCTCTTGGCCCATGTAGGCCCATTAACCCCGGGGTTCGGTAACCTCCGGTACTCGGTAAAATGCCGATTTCACCGGAACCATTCCGATGTCCAAACATAGGCTTCCAATATATCAATCTTTATGTCTCGACCATTCCGAGACTCCTCGTCATGTCCGTGATCACATCCGGGACTCCGAACAAACTTTAGTACATAAAAACTTATAAACTCATAATAAAACTGTCATCGAAACGTTAATCGTGCGAACCCTACGGGTTCGAGAACTATGTAGACATGACCTAAAACCATTCTCGGTCAATAACCAATAGCGGGACCTGGATGCCCATATTGGTTCCTACATATTCTACGAAGATCTTTATCGGTCAAACCGCATAACAACATACGTTGTTCCCTTTGTCATCGGTATGTTACTTGCCCGAGATTTGATCGTCGGTATCCAATACCTAGTTCAATCTCGTTACCGGCAAGTCTCTTTACTCGTTCTATAATACGTCATCTCATAACTAACTCATTAGTTATAATGCTTGCAAGGCTTAAGTGATGAGTATTACCGAGAGGGCCCAGAGATACCTCTCCGACAATCGGAGTGACAAAACCTAATCTCGAAATACGCCAACTCAACATGTACCTTCAGAGACACCTGTAGTACTCCTTTATAATCACCCAGTTACGTTGTGACGTTTGGTAGTATCCAAAGTGTTCCTCCGGTAAACGGGAGTTGCATAATTCTCATAGTTGCAGGAACATGTATAAGTCATGAAGAAAGCAATAGCAGAATACTAAACGATCAAGTGCTAAGCTAATGGGATGGGTCATGTCAATCACATCATTCTCCTAATGATGTGATCCCATTAATCAAATGACAACACATGTCTATGGTTAGGAAACATAACCATCTTTGATTCATGAGCTAGTCAAGTAGAGGCATACTAGTGACGTTATGTTTGTCTATGTATTCACACATGTATCATGTTTCCGCTTAATACAATTCTAGCATGAATAATAAACATTTATCATGATATGAGGAAATAAACAATAACTTTATTATTGCCTCTAGGGCATATTTCCTTCAGTCTCCCACTTGCACTAGAGTCAATAATCTAGATTACATAGTAATGATTGTAACACCCATGGAGTCTTGGTGCTGATCAATTTTTGCTCGTGAGAGAGGCTTAGTCAACGGGTCTGCAACATTTAGATCCGTATGTATCTTGCAAATCTCTATGTCTCCCACTTGGACTTGGTCCCGAATGGAATTGAAGCGTCTCTTGATGTGCTTGGTCCTCTTGTGAAATCTGGATTCCTTTGCCAAGGCAATTGCACCAGTATTGTCACAGAAGATCTTCATTGGTCCCGATGCACTAGGTATGACACCTAGATCGGAAATGAACTCCTTCATCCAGACTCCTTCATTTGCTGCTTCAGAAGCAGCTATGTACTCTGCTTTACATGTAGATCCCGCCACGACGCTTTGTTTAGAACTGCACCAACTTACAGCTCCACCGTTTAATATAAACACGTATCCGGTTTGCGATTTAGAATCGTCCGGATCAGTGTCAAAGCTTGCATCGACGTAACCTTTTACGACTAGCTCTTTGTCACCTCCATATACGAGAAACATATCCTTAGTCCTTTTCAGGTATTTCAGGATGTTCTTGACCGCTGTCGATGATCCACTCTGGATTACTTTGGTACCTTCTGCCAAGCCTATTGCTAAGCATACGTCAGTGCGGTACACAGCATTGCATACATGATAGAGCCTATGGCTGAAGCATAGGAACATATTTCATTTCTCTCTATCTTCTGCTTGTGGTGGGCATTGAGTCCGACTCAACTTCACACCTTGTAGCGAGCAAGAATCCTTTCTTTGCTCGATCCATTTTGAACTTTTTCAAAATTTTGTCAAGGTATGTGCTTTGTGAAAGTCCTATTAAGCGTCTTGATCTATCTCTATAGATCTTGATGCCCAATATATAAGCAGCTTCACCGAGGTCTTTCATTTAAAAACTTCTATTCAAGTATCCTTTTATGCTATCCAGAAATTCTATATCATTTCCAATTAACAATATGTCATCTACATATAAAACTAGAAATGCTACAGAGCTCCCACTCACTTTCTTGTAAATACAGGCTTCTCCAAAAGTCTGTATAAAACCATATGCTTTGATCACACTATCAAAGCGTTTATTCCAACTCGAGATGCTTGCACCAGTTCATAAATGGAACAATTGGAGCTTGCACACTTTGTTAGCACCTTTTGGATCAACAAAACCTTCCGCTGCATCATATACAACTCTTCTTCTAGAAATCCATTCAAGAATGCAGTCTTGACATCCATTTGCCAAATTTCATAATCATGAAATGCAGCAATAGCTAACATGATTGGACAGACTTAAGCATCGCCACGGGTGAGAAAGTCTCATCGTAGTCAACCCCTTGAACTTGTCGAAAACCTTTCGCAACAAGTCGAGCTTTATAGACAGTTACATTACCATCAGCGTCAGTTTTCTTCTTAAAGATCCATTTATTCTCAATGGCTTGCCGATCATTGGGCAAGTCAACCAAAGTCCATACTTTGTTTTCATACATGGATCCCATCTCAGATTTCATGGCCTCTAGCCATTTTGCGGAATCTGGGCTCATCATCGCTTCCTCATAGTTCGTAGGTTCATCATGCTCAAGTAACATGAATTCCAGAATAGGATTGCCGTACCACTCTGGTGCGGATCTTACTCTGGTAGACCTACGAGGTTTAGTAGAAACTTGATCTGAAGTTTAATGATCAATATCATTAGCTTCCTCACTGATTGGTGCAGTTGTCACAGGAACCGGTTCTTGTGATGAACTACTTTCCAATAAGGGAGTAGATACAGTTATCTCATCAAGTTGTACTTTCCTCCCACTCACTTCTTTCGAGAGAAACTCCTTCTCTAGAAAGGATCCGAATTTAGCAACGAAAATCTTGCCCTCAGATCTATGATAGAAGGTGTACCCAATAGTCTCCTTTGGGTATCCTATGAAGACACATTTCTCCGATTTGGGTTCGAGCTTATCTGGTTGAAGTTTCTTCACATAAGCATCACAGCCCCAAATTTTAAGAAACGACAACTTTGGTTTCTTGCCAAACCACAGTTCATAAGGTGTCGTCTCAACGGATTTTGATGGTGCCCTATTTAACGTGAATGCGGCCGTCTCTAAAGCATAACCCCAAAACGATAGCGGTAAATCAGTAAGAGACATCATAGATCGCACCATATCAAGTAAAGTACGATTACGACGTTCGGACACACCATTTCGTTGTGGTGTTCCAGGTGGCGTGAGTTGCAAGACTATCCCGCATTGTTTCAAGTGTAGACCAAACTCGTAACTCAAATATTCTCCTCCACGATCAGATCGTAGAAACTTTATTTTCTTGTTACGATGATTTTCCACTTCACTCTGAAATTCTTTGAACTTTTCAAATGTTTCAGACTTGTGTTTCATTAAGTAGATATACCCATATCTGCTTAAATCATCTGTGAAGGTGAGAAAATAACGATATCCGCCACGAGCCTCAACATTCATTGGACCACATACATCTGCATGTATGATTTCCAACAAATCTGTTGCTCTCTCCATAGTACCGGAGAACGGTGTTTTAGTCATCTTGCCCATAAGGCACGGTTCGCAAGCACCAAGTGATTCATAATCAAGTGATTCCAAAAGCCCATCAGTATGGAGTTTCTTCATGCGTTTTATACCGATATGACCTAAACGGCAGTGCCACAAATAAGTTGCACTATCATTATCAACTCTGCATCTTTTGGTTTCAACACTATGAATATGTGTATCACTACTATTGAGATTCAATAAAAATAGACCACTCTTCAAGGGTGCACGACCATAAAAGATATTACTCATATAAATAGAACAACCATTATTCTCTGATTTAAATGAATAACCGTCTCGCATCAAACAAGATCCAGATATAATGTTCATGCTCAACGCTGACACCAAATAACAATTATTTAGGTCTAATACTAATCCCGATGGTAGATGTAGAGGTAGCGTGCCGACCGCGATCACATCGACTTTGGAACCATTTCCCACGCGCATCGTCACCTCGTCCTTAGCTAATCTTTGCTTAATCCGTAGTCCTGTTTCGAGTTGCAAATATTAGCAATGTAACCGATATCAAATACCAGGTGCTACTGCGAGCATTAGTAAGGTACACATCAATAACATGTATATCACATATACCTTTGTTCACTTTGCCATCCTTCTTATCCGCCAAATACTTGGGGCAGTTCCGCTTCAAATGTCGATCGCTTAAGAGAAGCACTCGATTTCAGGCTTAGGTCCAGACTTGGGTTTCTTCTCTTGAGCAGCAACTTGCTTGCCGTTCTTTTGAAGTTCCCTTCTTCTTCCCTTTGCCCTTCTTCTTGAAACTAGTGGTTTTGTTAACCATCAACACTTGATGCTCCTTCTTGATTTCTACCTCCGCTGCTTTCAAAGCATCGCGAAGAGCTCGAATAGTCTTGTTCATCCCTTGCATATTATAGTTCATCACGAAGCTCTTGTAGCTTGGTGGCGATGATTGGAGAATTTCATCAATGACACTATCATCGTGAAGATTAACTCCCGGTTGAATCAAGTGATTATTATACCCGCACATTTTGAGTATGTGTTCACTGACAGAACTATTCTCTTCCATCTTGCAGCTATAGAACTTATTGGAGACTTCATATCTCTCAATCCGGGCATTTGCTTGAAATATTAACTTCAACTCCTGGAACATCTCATATGCTCCATGACGTTGAGAACGTCGTTGAAGGCCGGTTCTAAGCCGTAAAGCATTGCACACCGAACTATAGAGTAGTCATCGACTTTGCTCGCCAAACGTTCTAACGTCGTCGGTTGCATCAAGAGCAGGCCTCGCACCCAACGGTGCTTCCAGACGTAACTTTTACGTGCAACAATGAGGATAATCCTCAAGTTACGGACCCAATCCGTGTAATTGCTACCATCATCTTTCAACTTTGCTTTCTCAAGGAATGCATTAAAATTCAACGGAACAACAAAGACGAGCCATCTATCTACAAACAAACATAGACAAGCAAGATACTATCGGTACTAAGTTCATGATAAATTTAAGTTCAATTAATCATATTACTTAAGAACTCCCACTTAGACAGACATCTCTCTAGTCATCTAAGTGATCACGTGATCCAAATCAACTAAACCATGTCCGATCATCACGTGAGATGGAGTAGTTTCAATGGTGAACATCGCTATGTTGATCATATCTACTATATGATTCACGCTCGACCTTTCGGTCTCCGTGTTCGAAGCCATATCTGTATATGCTAGGCTCGTCAAGTATAACTTGAGTATTCGCGTGTGCAACTGTTTTGCACCGTTGTATTTGAACGTAGAGCCTATCACACCCGATCATCACGTGGTGTCTCAAAGACGAAGAACTTTCATAGCGGTGCATACTCGGGAGAACACTTCTTGATAATTAGTGAGAGATCATCTTAAAATGCTACCGTCAATCAAAGCAAGATAAGATGCATAAAGGATAAACATCACATGCAATCAATATAAGTGATATGATATGGCCATCATCATCTTGTGCTTGTGATCTCCATCTTCGAAGCACCGTCATGATCACCATCGTCACCGGCGCGACACCTTGATCTTCATCGTAGCATCGTTGTCGTTACGCCATCTATTGCTTCTACGACTATCGCTACCGCTTAGTGATAAAGTAAAGCAATTACAGTATGCGTTGCATTTCATACAATAAGCGACAACCATATGGCTCCTGCCGATTGCCGATAACCGGTTACAAAACATGATCATCTCATACAATAAAATATAGCATCACGTCTTGACCATATCACATCACAACATGCCCTGCAAAAACAAGTTAGACGTCCTCTACTTTGTTGTTGCAAATTTTACGTGGCTGCTACGGGCTTAGCAAGAACCGTTCTTACCTACGCATCAAAAACCACAACGATAGTTCGTCAAGTTGGTGTTGTTTTAACCTTCGCAAGGACCGGGCGTAGCCACACTCGATTCAACTATAGCGAGAGAGACAGACACCCGCCAGTCACCTTTAAGCACGAGTGCTCGTAACGGTGAAACCAGTCTCACGTAAGCGTACGTGTAATGTCGGTCCGGGCCGCTTCATCTCACAATACCGCTGAACCAAAGTATGACATGCTGGTAAGCAGTATGACTTGTATCGCCCACAACTCACTTGTGTTCTACTCGTGCATATAACATCAACGATAAAACCTAGGCTCGGATGCCATGTTGGGGAACGTAGTAATTTCAAAAAATTCCTACGCACACGCAAGATCATGGTGATGATATAGCAACGAGAGGGGAGAGTGTTCGTCCACGTACCCTTGTAGACCGTAAGCGGAAGCGTTAGCACAACGCGGTTGATGTAGTCGTACGTCTTCACGATCTGACCGCCAAGCACCGAACGTACAGGGCCTCCGAGTTCAGCACATGTTTAGCTCGATGACGATCTCCGGACCTCCGATCCAGCAAAGGCTCCGGAGATGAGTTCCGTCAGCACGACGGCGTGGTGACGTTGATGATGTTCTACCGGCGCAGGGATTCGCCTAAACTCCGCGACGATATGACCGAGGTGAAATATGGTGGAAGGGGGCACCGCACATGGCTATGGAACGATCCGTAGATCAACTTGTGTGTCTTTGGGGTGCCCCCCGCCCCCGTATAGAAAGGAGCCAGGGGGAGGAGGCGGCCGGCCTAGAGGGGGGGCGCCGCCCCCCTTCCCTTGTCCTATTCGGACTAGGAGGGGGAGGGGCGTGCATCCCCCTCCTGGCTCCTTCCCTCTTCTCCCTCTTGGCCCATGTAGGCCCATTAACCCCCCGGGGGGTTCCGGTAACCTCCCGGTACTCCGGTAAAATGCCGATTTCACCCGGAACCATTCCGATGTCCAAACATAGGCTTCCAATATATCAATCTTTATGTCTCGACCATTCGAGACTCCTCGTCATGTCCGTGATCACATCCGGGACTCGAACAAACTTGGTACATCAAAACTTATAAACTCATAATAAAACTGTCATCGAAGCGTTAAGCGTGCGGACCCTACGGGTTCGAGAACTATGTAGACATGACCTAAAACCATTCTCGGTTAATAACCAATAGCGGGACCTGGATGCCCATATTGGTTCCTACATATTCTACGAAGATCTTTATCGGTCAAACCGCATAACAACATATGTTGTTCCTTTGTCATCGGTATGTTACTTGCGAGATTTGATCGTCGGTATCCAATACCTAGTTCAATCTCGTTACGCAAGTCTCCTTACTCGTTCAGAATGTCGTCATCTCATAACTAACTCATTAGTTATAATGCTTGCAAGGCTTAAGTGATGAGTATTATCGAGAGGGCCCGAGATACCTCTCGACAATTGGAGTGACAAAACCTAATCTCAAATATGCCAACTCAACATGTACCTTCGGAGACACTGTAGTACTCCTTTATAATCACCCGATCACGTTGTGACATTTGGTAGTACCCAAAGTGTTCCTCCGTAAACGGAGTTGCATAATTCTCATAGTTGCAGGAACATGTATAAGTCATGAAGAAAGCAATAGCAGAATACTAAACGATCAAGTGCTAAGCTAACGGGATGGGTCATGTCAATCACATCATTATCCTAATGATGTGATCCCATTAATCAAATGACAACACATGTCTATGGTTAGGAAACATAACAATCTTTGATTAATGAGCTAGTCAAGTAGAGGCATACTAGTGACTATATGTTTGTCTATGTATTCACACATGTATTATGTTTCCGGTTAATACCATTCTAGCATGAATAATAAACATTTATCATGATATGAGGAAATAAATAATAACTTTATTATTGCCTCTAGGGCACATTTCCTTCAAGTATCATTCCTTGTGTATCTGATTCTGGTGCTGTTATGTGTTTGTCCTTAAGGATTTTTAGAGGATGGTCTTCGAGATTTCGGTGGTCGACCGGTCGCCTGAGGATGTGATGAGTGAGACCGATCGTCGGTACTCAGAGGATTCTGACGACGACGACGAAAGCAACAAAGAGAGCGCTGAGGAGGGTGAGGAGGAGGAGTCCTCCCCGTCCTATGAAGTCCCCAAGGCGCCCCGCACCAAGGCACTGCATGATCCGAGTGGCAACGTGGGAGGGGCTCAGTAGCCGACTGCTTCGGGGTGGACGGCTCGCAGCTCCAAGTGTGTCCGCACGAGGCGGAGAGCTCTGCCATGAAGCAGCCCAAAGAGTCCAAGCAAACTGCTTCCAAGCCTCTGAAGTCTACGGTGCCCCGGATCAAGGTGGCGGTGCCGGTGGCCTCCACGAAGTATCTTCACCGTTCCTTTGTTTTTGTTATCTTGACTCGGCTAATCGCCGAGTGTTGTTGATATTTGCAGCAACGAGACTTCAATGACATCGGCTGACCCGCACGCTCACCAGCAGGTCCAAGGCGAGGTTGTTGCGAAGAATGCTGCCACTTCCAAAGGTTCTTCGTGTTGACTGACTTTTGAAGAACAAACCGACTTAATCTTATTAGCTTTTCTGACTCATATTCTTGTGCAGCTCCACCCAAAGTCATCCAACTGGACAACGACGAGAGGGCTGACCTGCCCAACCTGGAGGCCAAAAAGGAGAAGGCGCCTGGCGCCAATGTGGCCATGCAGGAGGTCTCTTCTCGCCGAGTGGAGAGTGCATCACCGGCCAAGACTACCGCGAGGGCCACGAGACCGAGTCCTTTGAGCAGTTCAACACCTGTGACTGTGGTGATCTCGGCTCCAAGGCCCACACCCGCGCCCTCGTCAAACTCTGCCACCGCTTTCCCCCTGTACCACGTCCCTGACGACCAAGTGGGGGCGAGCAAGGAGGCTCTAATCCAGGTGGGGCTGATGTGCAGCCGGCTGAAGGACTCCTATGACGCCAGCAAGGCGCTGCAGACCAATGTCCGATTAAGTATCATTGTGAGTAAGATTTTCAGTCGAAGTTTCTTCTTTTTCTGCGGTAGAATTTTTGTCAGTGGGTTTGTGTAGGGCACACCCACTGGGTGTTTTTGTTCTAGTGGGGGCACGCTGAGTGCACCCACAGGGTGTAGTCCCCGAGGCTCTTATTGATTGAAAACAGTCAGCAGGAGTCTTAGAATTTTATGCTTTTGATGCTGTTGCTTTCACTCATAGCATTTTAGAGTGTTTGCGATCCAGTGGGGTGAAGGAAATATGCCCTAGAGGCAATAATAAAGTTATTATTTATTTCCGCATATCATGATAAATGTTTATTATTCATGCTAGAATTGTATTAACCGGAAACATGATACATGTGTGAATACATAGACAAACATAACGTCACTAGTATGCCTCTACTTGACTAGCTCACGAATCAAAGATGGTTATGTTTCCTAACCATAGACATGTGTTGTCATTTGATTAACGGGATCACATCATTAGGAGAATGATTTGATTGACATGACCCATTCCGTTAGCCTAGCACTTGATCGTTTAGTATGTTGCTATTGCTTTCTTCATGACTTATACATGTTCCTGTAACTATGAGATTATGCAACTCCCGTTACCGGAGGAACACTTTGTGTGCTACCAAACGTCACAATGTAACTGGGTGATTATAAAGGAGCTCTACAGGTGTCTCCGAAGGTACATGTTGGTTGGCGTATTTCAAGATTAGGTTTTGTCACTCCAATTGTCGGAGAGGTATCTCTAGGCCCTCTCGATAATGCACATCACTATAAGCCTTGCAAGCAATGTAGCTAATAAGTTAGTTACGGAATGATGCATTACATAACGAGTAAAGAGACGTGCCGGTAACGAGATTGAACTAGTTATTGGATACCGACGATCGAATCTCGGGCAAGTAACATACCGATGACAAAGGGAACAACGTATGTTGTTATGCGGTTTGACCGGTAAAGATCTTCGTAGAATATGTAGGAGCCAATATGAGCATCCAGGTTCCACTATTGGTTATTGACCGAGAATAGTTCTAGGTCATGTCTACATAGTTCTCGAACCCGTAGGGTCCGCACGCTTAACATTACGATGACAGTTTTATGATGAGTTTATAAGTTTTGATGTACCGAAGATTGTTCGGAGTCCCGGATGTGATCATGGGCATGACGAGGAGTCTTGAAATGGTCGAGACATAAAGATTGGTATATTGGAAGCCTATATTTAGATATCGGAATGGTTCCGAGTGAAATCAGGATTTTACCGGAACACCGGGGGGTTACCGGAACCCTCCCGGGGGTTAATGGGCCTTAGTGGGCCATGAGGGACAAGAGGAGGGCCGGCCAGGGCAGGCCGCGCTCCCCCTGCCCCCCTAATCCGAATAGGACAAGGAAGGGGGGGCGACGCCCCCCTTTCCTCTTTCCCCTCCCCCCTTTCCTTCTCCACGAAGGCAAGAGGGGGCGGTCCTACTCCCGGTGGGAGTAGTGTTGGGGAACGTTGCAGAAAATTAAAATTTTTCCTACGGTTTCACCAAGATCCATCTATGAGTTCATCTAAGCAACGAGCAATGGGAGAGAGTTTGCATCTACATACCACTTGTAGATCGCGTGCGGAAGCTTGCAAGGTGATGATGGAGTCGTACTCGAACGTGATTCAGATCACCGATGTCCAAGTCTGAGCGGACAGCACCTCGCGTTCAACACACGACGGGACGAGCGGCGTCTCCTCCTTCTTGATCCAGCAAGGGGAAGGAGAGGTTGAGGAAGACAGCTCCACCGACAAAGACGACAGGCGTGGTGATGGTGGAGAAGCGATCTCGGCTGTGGCTTCGCCGAGCTCTTACGGAGGAGGAGAAGTGTTGGGAGGGAGGGCTGCGCCTTGGGAATTGGTACAGCAGCCCCTTCCTCCCCCTTTATATAGGCCCCCTGAAGTGGCTGCCCCGGAGATCCAATCTCCGGGCGGCGGCCAAGGGGTGGAGTGCCCCTGCCGGTGGGCGCCCACCCCTAGGGTTTCAACCCTAGGCGCTAGGGGTGGGCCTAGGCGCACCAGCCCCTGTGGGCTGGTTCCTTCCCCTTTGGCCCATGGGGCCCTCCGGGATAGGTGGCCCCACCGGTGGACCCGGGACCCTCCGGTGGTCCGTGCTTTTACCGGAGACCCGAAACTTTCCCGATGGCGAAACACCACTTCCTATATATTATTCTTTACCTCCGGACCCTTCCGGAACTCCTCGTGACGTCCGGGATCTCATCAGGGACTCGAACAACATTCGTATTCACATACTAGTCTTCCTACTAACCCTAGCGTCACCGAACCTTAAGTGTGTAGACCCTACGGGTTCGGGAGACAAGCGAACATGACCGAGACGACTCTCGGGCAATAACCAACAGCGGGTGCGGATACCCATGTTGGCTCCCACATGCTCCTTGATGATTTCATCGGTTGAACCACGATGTCGAGGATTCGATCAAACCCTGTATGCAATTCCTTTGTCAATCGATGCGTTACTTGCGAGACTCGATCGTCGGTATCCCAATACCTTGTTCGGTCTCGTTACGGCAAGTCACTTTACTCGCACAGTAATGCATGATCCGTGGCCAACACCTTGGTCACCTTTGAGCTCATTATGATGATGCATTACCGAGTGGGCCCAGAGATACCTCTCCGTCATACGGAGTGACAAATCGATCTCGATCCATGTCAACCCAATGAGATACTTTCGGAGATACCTGTAATGCACCTTTATAGTCACCCGATTCGTTGTGACGTTTGATACACCCAAGGCACTCCTACGGTAACCGGAGTTACACGATCTCATGGTCGAAGGAAGAGATACTTGACATTGGCAAAGCTTCTAGCAAGCGAACTATACGATCTTTCATGCTATGCTTATGATTGGGTCTTGTCCATCACATCATTCTCCTAATGATGTGATCCCGTTATCAACGACATCCAATGTCCATAGTCGAAACCATGACTATCTATTGATCAACGAGCTAGTCAACTAGAGGCTCACTAGGGACATATTGTGGTCTTTGTGCTCACACGTGTATTACGATTTCCGGATAATACGCTTATAGCATGAACAAAAGACAATTATCATGAATATTGAAATATAATAATACTTTTATTATTGCCTCTAGGGCATATTTCCAACAGTCTCCCACTTGCACTAGAGTCACTAATCTAGTTACATTGTAATGAATCGAACACCCATAGATTTCTGGTGTTGATCATGTTTTGCACGCGAGAGAGGTTTAGTCAACGGATCTGCGACATTCAGATCCGTGTGCACTTTGCAAATCTCTATGTCTCCATCTTGAACATTTTCACGGATGGAGTTGAAGCGACGCTTGATGTGCTGGTCTTCTTGTGAAACCTGGGCTCCTTGGCAAGGGCAATAGCTCCGGTGTTGTCACGAAGAGTTTGATCGGCCCGACGCATTGGGTATGACTCCTAGGTCGGTGATGAACTCCTTCACCCAAATCGCTTCATCGCGCTGCCTCCGAGGCTGCCATGTACTCCGCTCACACGTAGATCCCGCCACGGCGCTACGCTTGCGCACTGCACCAGCATCTTGCTCCACCATTCAACATATATACGTATCCGGTTTGTGACTTAGAGTCATCCAGATCTGAGTCGAAGCTAGCGTCGGCGTAACCCTTCTGACGAGCTCTTCGTCTCCTCCATAAGCGAAACATGTCCTTTGTCCTTTTCGGTACCAGGATATTCTTGACCGCTGTCCGGTGTTCCTTGCGGGATTACTTTGGTATCTTGCAACCAAACTTACGGCAAGGTTTACATCAGTGCAGTACACAACATGGCATACATAATAGATCCTATGGCTGATGCATAGGGATGACACTCATCTCTTCTTTATCTTTTGCCGTGGTGGTGGTGAGCTGAGCTCAATCTCACACCTTGTAACATAGGCAAGAACCCTTTCTTGGACTGATCCATTTTGAACCTCTTCAAAATCTTATCAAGGTATGTGCTTTGTGAAAGACCTATGAGGCGTCTCGATCTATCCCTATAGATCTTGATGCCTAATATATAAGCAGCTTCTCCAAGGTCCTTCATTGAAAAACACTTGTTCAAGTAGGCCTTAATGCTGTCCAGAAGTTTTGTATCATTTCCCATCAAGAGTATGTCATCTACATATAATAGGAGAAATGCTACAGAGCTCCCACTCACTTTCTTGTAAATGCAGGCTTCTCCATAAGTCTGCATAAACCCAAACGCTTTGATCATCTCATCAAAGCGAATGTTCCAACTCCGAGATGCTTGCACCAGTCCATAAATGGATCGCTGGAGCTTGCATACTTTGTTAGCGTTCTGAGGGTCGACAAAACCTTCCAGCTCTTCCTTAAGATGTCCGCTAAGGAATGCCGTTTTGACGTCCATCTGCCATATCTCATAATCATAGTATGCGGCAATTGCTAACATGATTCGGACGGACTTAAGCTTCACTACGGGAGAGAATGTCTCGTCGTAGTCAATTCCTTGAACTTGTCGATAACCCTTAGCGACAAGTCGAGCTTTATAGACGGTAACATTACCATCCGCGTCCGTCTTCTTCTTAAAAATCCATTTGTTTTCTATCGCTCGCCGATCATTGGGCAAGTCTGTCAAAGTCCATACTTTGTTTTCATACATGGATTCTATCTCGATTTCATGGCTCCAAGCCATTTGTTGGAATCTGGGCCCGCCATCGCTTCTTCATAGTTCGAAGGTTCATTGTTGTCTAACAACATGATTTCCATGACAGGTTGCCGTACCACTCAGTGCGGAGCGTGTCCTCGTGGACCTTGAAGTTCAAGTAGCAACTTGATCCGAAGTACCTTGATCATCATCATTGTTTTCCTCTTGGTTGGTGTGGGCATCACAGAGCGGTCTCTGCGCTGCACCACCTTCCCGTTCGAGAGGTAGTACTTCATCGAGTTCTACTTTCCTCCCACTTACTTCTTTCGAGAGAAACTCTTTCTCGAAAGCATCCGTTCTTAGCAACAAAGACCTTGCCTTCAGATCTTAAGTAGAAGGTATACCCGGCAGTTTCCTTAGGGTATCCTATGAATATGCATTTTTCCGACTTGGGTTCGAGCTTTTCGGGTTGAAGTTTCTTGACATAAGCATCGCATCCCCAAACTTTTAGAAACGACAGCTTAGGTTTCTTCCCAAACCATAATTCATACGGTGTCGTCTCAGCGGATTTAGGCGGTGCCCTATTTAAAGTGAATGTAGCTGTCTCTAGGCGTATCCCCAAAATGACAGCGGTAAATCGGTAAGAGACATCATAGACCGCACCATATCCAATAGAGTGCGATTCGACGTTCGGACACACCGTTTATTTGAGGTGTTCAGCGGCGTGAGTTGTGAAACGATTCCACATTTCTTTAAGTGCGTGCCAAATTCGTGACTTAAGTATTCTCCTCCACGATCAGATCGTAGGAACTTTATCTTTCGGTCACGTTGATTCTCCACCTCATTCTGAAATTCCTTGAACCTTTCAAAGGTCTCAGACTTGTGTTTCATTAAGTAGACATACCCATATCTACTCAAGTCATCAGTGAGAGTGAGAACATAACGATATCCTCCGCGAGTCTCAACGCTCATTGGACCGCACACATCGGTATGTATGATTTCCAACAAGTTGGTTGCTCGCTCCATTGTTCGGAGAACGGAGTCTTGGTCATTTTGCCTAAGAGGCATGGTTCGCATGTGTCAAAGCGATTCATAATCAAGAGACTCTAAAGTCCATCGGCATGGAGCTTCTTCATGCGCTTGACACCAATGTGACCAAAGCGGCGATGCCACAAGTATGTGGGACTATCGTTATCAACTTTACATCTTTTGGCATCCACACTATGAACATGTGTAATATTACGCTCGAGATTCATTAAGAATAAACCATTGACCATCGGAGCATGACCATAAAACATATCTCTCATATAAATCGAACAACCATTATTCTCAGACTTAAATGAGTAGCCATCTCGTATCAAGCGAGATCCGGATACAATGTTCATGCTCAAACTTGGCACTAAATAACAATTATTAAGGTTCAAAACTAATCCGTGAGGCAAATGTAGAGGCAGCGTGCGATGGCGATCACATCGACTCTGGAACCATTCCCGACGCGATCGTCACCTCGTCCTTCGCCGGTCTCCGTTTATTCCGCAGCTCTGCTGTGAGTTACAAATATGAACAGCGGCACGGTATCAAATACCGGGAGTTACTACGAGTCTTGGTAAGGTACACATCAATTACATGTATATCAAATATACCTTTGGTGTTGCGGCCTTCTTATCCGCTAAGTATTTGGGGCAGTTCCGCTTCGATGACCCTTCCCTTGCAATAAAAGCACTCGGTCTCGGGCTTGGGTCCATTCTTTGACTTCTTCCGGCAGCGAGCTTATCGGGCGCGGCAACATCCTTGCCGTCCTTCTTGAAGTTCTTCTTCCCTTGCCCTTCTTGAACTTAGTGGTCTTATTGACCATCAACACTTGATGTTCTTTCTTGATTTCAGCCTCTGCTGACTTGACGTGAGTACACTTGAGGAATGGTCTTCACCATCCCTTGCATGTTGTAGTTCATCACAAAGCTCTTGTAGCTTGGTGGAAGCGACTGGAGGATTCTGTCAATGACCGCCTCATCTGGGAGGTTAATGTTTAGCTGGGTCATACGGTTGTGCAACCTGGACATCTTGAGGATGTGCTCACCGTGAACTGTTTCCTCCATCTTACAATCTGTAGAACTTGTCGGAGACATCATATCTCTCGACCGGGCATGAGCTTGGAAAACTAGTTTCAGCTCTTGAACATCTCATATGCTCCGTGATGCTCAAAACGCTTTTGGAGCCCGGTTCTAAGCTGTAGAGCATGCCGCACCGAACGAGGGAGTAATCATCGAGCGAGTCCGCCAGACGTTCAAATCGTCTTTGATCTTTGGGAGAACAGTGGGTCACCTAACGGTGCTTCTAGGACATCTTGTTTCTTGGCAGCTATGAGGATGATCCTCGGGTTCGGACCCGATCCGTATAGTTGCTGCCATCATCTTTCAGCTTGGTTTTCTCTAGGAACGCGTTGAAGTTCATGTTGACATTAGCGTTAGCCATTGATCTACAAGACATGTTTGCAAAGGTTTTAGACTAAGTTCATGATAATAAAGTTCTAATCAAAATTATGAACTCCCACTTAGATTAGACATCCCTCTAGTCATCTAAGTGTTTACGATCGAGTCGACTAGCCCGTGTCCGATCATCACGTGAGACGGACTAGTCATCGTCGGTGAACATCTTCATGTTGATCGTATCTTCCATCGACTTGTGTTCGACCTTCGGTCTCCGTGTTCGAGGCCATGTACGCACATGCTAGGCTCGTCAAGTTAACCCTAAGTGTTTTATTTGTGTAAAACTGTCTTACACCCGTTGTATGTGAACATAAGGATCCATCACACCCGATCATCACGTGGTGCTTAGAAACAACGAACTGTAGCAACGGTGCACAGTTAGGGGGGAACACTTCTTGAAATTTTGTAAGGGATCATCTTATTTACTACCGTCGTCCTAAGTAAACAAGATGCATAAACATAATAAACATCACATGCAATTATATAGTTGTGACATGATATGGCCAATATCATCAAGCTCCATTGATCTCCATCTTCGGTCTCCATGATCATCTTGTCACCGGCTTGACACCATGATCTCCATCATCATGATCTCCATCATCATGATCTCCATCATCGTGTCTTCATGAAGTTGTCACGCCAACGACTACTTCTACTTCTATGACTAACGCGTTTAGTAATGAAGTAAAGAAGTTTACATGGCGTTCTTCAATGACACGCAGGTCATACAAAAAAAATAAAGACAACTCCTATGGCTCCTGCCGGTTGTCATACTCATCGACATGCAAGTCGTGAATCCTATTACAAGAACATGATCTCATACATCACAATTCATCATTCATCACAACTTCGGCCATATCACATCACATGATCAATCGCTGCAAAAACAAGTTAGGCGTCCTCTAATTGTTGTTGCATCTTTTACGTGGCTGCGATTGGGTTCTAGCAAAACGTTTTCTTACCTACGAATCACCACAGCGTGATTTTGTCAACTTCTATTTACCCTTCATAAGGTCCTCGTTCATCGAATCCGCTCCAACTAATGTGGGAGAGCAGACACCCGCCAGCCACCTTATGCAACTAGTGCATGTCGATCGGTGGAACCGGTCTCACGTAAGCGTCGTGTAAGGTTGGTCGGGCGCTTCATCCCACAATACCGTTGAGCAAGAAAAGACTAGTAGAGGCAAGTAAGATGACAAGATCAATGCCCACAACAAATTGTGTTCTACTCGTGCATTAGAGAACTACGCATAGACCTAGCTCATGATGCCCTTTGTTGGGGAGCGTTGCAGAAAATTAAAATTTTTCCTACGGTTTCACTAAGATCCATCTATGAGTTCATCTAAGCAACGAGCAACGGGAGAGAGTTTGCATCTACATACCACTTGTAGATCGCGTGCGAAGCTTGCAAGGTGATGATGGAGTCGTACTCGAGCGTGATTCAGATCACCGATGTCCAAGTCTGAGCGGACAGCACCTCGCGTTCAACACACGACGGAGACGGCGGCGTCTCCTCCTTCTTGATCCAGCAAGGGGAAGGAGAGGTTGAGAAGACAGCTCCACCGGCAGCACGACGGCGTGGTGATGGTGAGAAGCGATACTCGGCGAGGCCGCACGAGCTCTTACGGAGGAGGAGAAGTGTTGGGAGGGAGGGCTGCGCCTTGGGAATTGGTACAGCCCCCTCCCTCCCCCTTATATAGGCCCCCAGAAGTGGCGGCCCTGAGATCCAATCTCCAGGGGGCGGACAAGGGGTGGAGTGCCCCCAAGCCGGTGGGCGCCCACCCCTAGGGTTTCAACCCTAGGCGCAGGGGGTGGGCCTAGGGGGGCGCACCAGCCCCCTGTGGGCTGGTTCCCTTCCCCCTTTGGCCCATGGGGCCCTCCGGGATAGGTGGCCCCACCCGGTGGACCCCCGGGACCCCTCCGGTGGTCCCGGTACTTTACCGGGAGACCCCGAAACTTTCCCGATGGCCGAAACACCACTTCCTATATATTATTCTTTACCTCCGGTGTTGGGGATATTACCACTAGGTGTAAACCGGCCAAGTTTGGGCCGGGTTAGCTCTGCTAGTGGTGTAGTCATGGAAAGGCCCAAGGCCTATAGTCGGTTTAGAACTTATAGCCGTAAACCGGCCTGATGTATGACTTGTATTGTAAGTTAGAATAGAGAGATACCAACGGGATACAGTATGAACGGTTGGGACTCGCAAACCGCGTGGCGTCACTCGTGTATATAAGGGGCGACCGGCGGCGGTTCAAACAGACAACCACAACTCGAGCCTAGGCGAAGCTTATTTGCTCCTAGCCATCGAGACTACATCAATTCCAACACAACTAGGCGTAGGCTTTTACCTTCATCGAAGGGGCGAACTAGTATAAACCCTCGTGTCTTTGTGTCGATTTAACCCCTACAAGTAAACCCGTAGCGATGGCTCCACGACTAAGTCCTTATGCTAGGACATCTACCGTGACAAATCCACGACGGTTGGCGCCACCGTGGGGCTATCGCGACGATGGTTTGGCGATCTTGGAGGCAAGCTCAAAGGACTCGAAGGCTACGTCGTGGGCGGATGACCAAGAGTCGTCGTGGCGGATCTACATCGACAATGCGGATGGGGTCGAGGGCGATTCAATCGAGTATGGATACCGGGTCCCTTTGGCGGCATACACGTCTTCATCGGCAAGATCGGAGGGCCTGAGCCGGACATCTGTACCGACCTCGTCGAGACGGCTCAGCGCGCACAACCAGCCCGGGCTAAACCGGCTGTGAAGCATGTCTTCGTTGGAGTTACCCATGGAGGGGAGTATGATGCGGTTCGAGTGCGGTAGCGAGACCGTCGTTTACTCGGCGATGAATCTTCAGCAGGAGAGACCGAGTCGTTGTACCGGTTGCAAGATGGTATGATCGGGGCTGTTCGATGGTGCGATATTCCGGACCCCCAAGCCAGCTAAACCGGATCGGTGTATTCATGGCGGTACTCGGGCCGCAAACCTCTCTTCAACCGCGGCAGCAATGCTTGCCGTTCAGCCATGATAGCGAGGCAGGAGAGGCGGTCGCCCGCCGGTTCAAGTTTTGTCGAGACTGTTTGATCGCTAGCAGCGCTCATGGCGGAGGATAACCCGGCAGATCGGGAGGCTCATAACGCAGAAATTGCGAAGGTAAAAAAGCGATCACGCAAGCCAAAGCGGATCTAGCGGCGAAGAAGGAGCGCATAGCGCGGAGCGGGCCGCTTTAGATGCACAAGCTTACAAGCTCATGCTTGACCAGCAGCGTCGCGGGGAGGTGTTAAAGCGGAAATACGGTCGCGCTTGCCATCCGGATTTGACCCTAGAAACCTCTTTCAGACCCCGAGCGGACCCGATAATCCGCCCAAAGACAGGAGGTAAGCGGATTGAGGCACCGGAGCAGGGCAACGGTCCAACCACGCCCGATGGAGCCCCACAGCGAGAATCGGTGATTCCCCGCGGTCTGAGCGCCCGGGCCATTACTCTAACCCTATGGATAACCTTGTTGCGGCTGCCGCACGGTTGGAGGCGATCCCAGTCGAAGGAGATTCCCCACAAGCCGTTGAGACACGCCGGGTTAAGGAGCTTCTCCGGACTGCCTTGATCCAGCAGGAAGCATATTCATACAGCCGCGATCGGATTCACTCTACGACCCGTCCAAGCCGGAGCTACAGCAGGCGCATGGATGAACCGGCCCTATCAAGTAACGCGCGGGACCGTGAAGCGGCTCGAGGCAATCATCAGATAGGCAGCGGTCGTGATGCTCAGGAAGTGGTGGATCGGGCCCGGGCACGCAGGGAGGCCGAGTTAGCAGCACAGGGTGATGCGGGTCAACACACACCGGTTCGCCCTACCACCCTCGCCGGTCCAGGAGTCGCATCCGCTCTGGGAGTGCCCTGTTTAATCCCCGCTCTACGCAATGTGCGTCTGCCTAAAGATTTTAAGGGCCCGCGCAAGGTGCCAAATTACACTGCGGATCTATCCCCTGAAGCATGGATTGAAAGTTATGAGATGGCCATGGAGATGCTAGATGTTGATGAAGCAGCGTGTGCAAAGTACTTCACCATGATGATGGAGGGCACGACCCGTACCTGGTTGAAAAGCTTGCCGCCCAATTCTATCAGTTCATGGGGTCGATTCACGGGCCGGTTTATCGAAATTTCAAGGATACATGTAAACAGCCCAAGTCCATAGTAGACTTGGCGGCTTGTGTTCGTAAAGAAGGAGTCAACAACCCGTTGGGTGCGCCGTGTGTGCGAGATTTTGCACTCCTCGACCGGATCAATCTTGACTCGGCGATCATCACATTGGAAAGCAAGCTGCGGTTTGAGCCTCTGAAACTTAAGCTGGGACGTATGAAGCGGTTACGCAACAATACGGGAACCCTCATGACCGCTTTGGTAAAATATGCCGATTTAGAGCGGTACCAAGGATCTGAGGCGGATGATGAATGAAGGCGGGAAGGGAAAGAAGAATGGCAACTCAAGCAGCAGCATTTCAAACCGGCAGGTCATGGAAAGCGGGGCAAGCGCAAAGGCTGATGGTAATCCGGATTTCGTAGCCAACACTAATGCGCAGATGAGAGGCCAGCGCGCAGAGGCAAAGCGAATCGGGGTCCGAATCTTTGGTGCAAACCGTTTGAATTACTTGTTGAATCAGCCTTGTCCCAAGCACGGACGAAAGAATCCCCATCGAATCACCTTTGGAAAGACTGTTATATTATGCAAGAGTTCAAAAATTCGATGCTTTCCGATATGACCGGGGATCGGTGGTGGTTCAGGATCCGGTTTTCATGGGCGAGTCGGGGCCAGAGCTTCGATTCAGGGGCATAACCAGGCAATTTCAATAACGAGAATAGTCAAGGTAGCCGGCAGCAGCGGCGGTCGGGCTATCGAGCCAGCCATAAGCAGTTGAATGGCGAGGCGTATCATGTTTTCACAACCAGCTTGGACAAGCGGGATCGGAAGCTTCACAAGCAGGCGATAAATTCTGTTGAACCGGCTTTGCCACGGTATTTGCGTTGGTCGAGCAGCCTATAGTATGGGCGAGAGGACCATCCCGGGTTGATAATCCGGGTCGGTGGCTTTGGTGGTAGATCCCGGGTTGGGGCTATAAGTTTACTAAGGTACTTATGGATGGAGGGAGCGATATCAATATATTGTATTATGACACTTTCCGTCGCATGGGTCTCTGAGATAAAGATCTCGGACCGTCCAATACGGTGTTCCATGGTGTAGTGCCGAGCAAATCTGCTTATCCTATTGGCAAGATAGCCACGGATGTGGCCTTCGGAGATGGCGTGATTCGGTCGAAAAGCTAACCTTTGAAGTGGTGAAAATCCGAGCCCATATCATGCCCTGTTTGAACGGCGGCTTATGCTAAGTTCATGGCACGACCTTGTTATATCTACTTGCAGCTCAAAATGCGGGTTACAAAGGAACAATAACGGTGCATGGAAGCCGCCGAGTCGCTTTGGAATGTGAGGAAGGAGATGCAGCTTATGCAGAGGCGATGCGTGCCACGAGGAGTTGAAATTCTATAAGGACAATTTTGATCCGGCAGATATGACCCCTCTGAAGAAGCCTACTCTGAGCATGAATCGGATCTGAAATTCAAATCGGCATTGAAACCAAGCTTGTTGACTTCGTGCGGGCGATTCGTCCAAGCAGTTCTTTGTCGGTGCCAACTGGATCCTAAATAGGAAGGCGCGCTCATCGAGTTCATCCGTGAGAACGGGACATTTTGCATGGAAGCCATCGACATGCCGGGTACCGAGGAACTTCGTGAGCACACACTTAATGTGGATCCTAAGTATAAACGGTGAAACAGTTCCTCCGCGGTTTAATGAAGAAAACGCAAGGCCATTGAAGAAGAAGTAGCGAGGCTTACGGCGGCTGGCTTTATCATCGAGTATTTCATCGAGTGGCTTGCTAATCCGGTCTGGTCCTTAAGAAAACGGCACTGGCGTATGTGTGTAGACTACAGATCTTAACAAGGCTTGTCCAGCAGATCCTTTGCTCTCCCCGCATTGATCAGATTATTGATGCCACGGCGGAGATGTGGCGCTTAAGCTTTTGGGCGCATACTCGGATATCATCAGATCAAGATGGCGATCAAGGACCAGGAGAAAGCGGCGTTTATAACTCCCTTTGGAGCCTTACGCTATGTGTCTATGCCTTTTGGGCTCAAGCGCCCAAGCTACTTATCGGCGGTGTGTCTGAAATTGCTTGCATACAGATCGGCCGCAATGTGCATGCTTATGTGGATGACATTGTGGTGAAATCAAAACGAAGGAGGCGTTGGTGGGCGATTTGAAGGAGACCTTCGACAACTGCGTATTTATAAGATGATGCTTAATCCGGCCAAGTGTGTTTTTGGTGTTCGGTGGCAAGTTATTGGGGTTCTGGTGTCTAACGAGGGAATCGAAGCCAATCCGGATAAAATTAAAGCGATCACCTCCTTGGCTAAACGAAGTGTATCAGCGATGTTCAACGCTTGGCGGGCGGATTGCGGCATTGAGCGGTTTATCGGCCGCCTCGGAGAAGGCTATTCCTTTATACCGAGATCTTTGAGGAAGACAGATCATTTAAATGCAGAGTCCAGCCGACGAAGCTTTCGAGGACCTAAAGCGGCAATTGGCCAATCCGCTTTGTCCTTGCGGCCCCGATCGACAAGGAACGCTGTTATTATATGTGGCAGCCAATGCACGGCGGTGGCGTAGCCATTGTGGTAAGCGCAGGAGGCGAGAAAGAATATCGGTTCAGCGGCGGTTTATTATATCGATGAGGTACTTATTGAGTCCAAGCGGTATCCGCATTGGCGAAGCTAGTCTATGGTGTTTTTATGGCGGCCGGAAGCTGAAACAGTATTTCCAAGGGCATCCTATTACGATGGTTAGTTCAGCTCCTTTGGGTGATATCATACAAAACAGGGAAGCGATGGCGGATTGCCAAATGGGCCATTGAACTTGGGCGCATGGGCTCAAGTATACACCACGCTGCAGCGGTGAAGTCACAAGCACTTGTTGACTTCATTAATGATTAGACGGAATTACAAGCACCGGAGGAGAAGCGGATCATACATCTTGGACTATCCACTTGATGGATCGAGGCGGTTGGAAGGCTCGGGAAATTTGGAGTCGTGTTAACTTCCCCACGAGGTGATAAGTTTTATTCGTTCTCCGTCTAATGTTCCCTTGTACTAATAATGCAGCTGAGTATGAAGCCTTGCTCCATGGTCTCCGGATGGCTAAGGAGATGAACTTAAGCGGGTTAAGTGCTTTGGTGACTTCGGACCTGGTGGCGCAGCAAGTATCGGCACTTGGGATTCTAAGGACCCCTCATGGCTGCATATCGGCGAGAGGTGGATAATATTGCAGGGTGCTTCAAGGGATATCAAGTGGATCATGTGGATCGCGGAAGAGCGAAGCGGCGAGCGCTTTAAGCCGTCTGGGTTCTCGCGTAAACCGGTTCCCCTAATGTCTTCCTCGACATCTTGCACAACCCGTCGGTTCGGCTCCTGGTGAAGCGATTTGGCAATTCGACCGGAGGCCCGATTGGTGGCAGCATTACATGCTATTCGGATTGGGCGGTGCCTTATCTTGCATATATGACTCGAGGAGAATTGCCAGACGATGAGGTTCTAGCCAGGCAGGTAATCCGGCGCTCCAAGTCCATGACGATTATTAATGGTGAGTTGCATCATTGCAGTGTTTCAGGGGCGTTTCAACGCTGTGTTTCTCCTGAGGAAGGTTGCGAAATTTTACGAGAAATCCATGAAGGGGATTGTGGGCATCATGCCGGTTCAAAGTCCCTAGTGGCGAAGGCATTCCGTCATGGATTTTACTGGTTAACTGCTCATCTTGATGCAGAGGACTTGGTCAAGCGGTGCGACGGGTGTCGAAATTCTCGAGCGTGCCCATGTACCGCACAAGAGTTGAGATGATCCCAATAACGTGGCCGTTTGCAACATGGGGGCTGGATATGGTCGGACCTTTTAAGCGATCCAAAGATAAGAAGACCCACTGTTAGTGGCGGTGGACAAGTTCACCAAGTGGGTTGAAGCGGAACACTGTCGATAAGTGTGATGCGGCAACAGCGGTGCAGTTCATCAAAAGGTGATTTTCGGTTTGGCTTTCCACGGTATCATTCTCGACAATGGCACTAATCTGTCCAAGGGAGCTATGAAAGAATTACGTGAATGTGAGCATATCCGACTTGATGTATCATCGATGGCGCACTTGATCCAACGGGCAGGCGGGCGTGCTAATCAAGAAATCTTGCGAGGTATCAAACCACGACACGGTTCCATTGCGAGAGAACACCGGTGCTGGGTTGAAGAGCTCCCATCGGTACTATGGAGTATCAATACTCGCCAAACCGGTCTCTGGTTACACGCCTTTCTTCATGGTTTATGGGCGAGCGATTCTCCCCGATGATATCCGCACGATTCGCCCGTGTGGCGGCTTATGTTGAAGCGGACAATGAAGCGGCACGACGGGATGCTTTGGACCTCTTGGATGAGGGCGTGATATGGCAGCCGCTCGTCGGCGATTTACCGGCAAGATCTTCGTCGTTATCACGATCGCGGGTTAAAACGAGCCTTCGGGAAGGAGATTTGGTGCTTCGTCTCATCAAGACCGACGGATATGCACAAGCTATCCCGCCTTGGGAAGGACCCTTTGTGGTCGGCAAGAATCTGCACTGCGGTTCCTACTATCTGGTTGATATTCGAGAGCATAAAGACTCACGTACATCGGAGGAGGAGACCAATAGGCCATGGAATATAGCTCATCTTGACCTTACTACACATGAGTCATCGGCTCGGTTTATGTACATAGCATAACAATGTATATATTATCTTGATATAATAAAAATCGGGGCCTCGGCCAGCGGGGTCTCTGTCTTTCTTTTCATGCGTGGTTACATGGAGTGTTTACATTTTTAAAGCGGCCTCCGGTTTACCCTTGTGATTATATTTATCACTTGGGGCTTGGTGGTGTCGAACCAATGCAACACCTCTTGATAAGCGAAAGCCACAGATCATTGGGGACACGGTCACGTCTGAACAGTCACGCCTCTTGGTCGGCCAATAGGGCCAGCGCCACTTAGGGGCTTGGTGAACCCAACCAATGTCACGCCACTTGGCGGCGTACTCGCCAAGAGTCTTTGGGGACTGGCGACTAGCACCATCGCTTCGCCTTCGGGGCTTGGTTGCGTCGACCATGGTAATGCCATCGACCAGCTCCATGAAGCTTTACTTTTGCAAGAGTTATTGCCTTTGTTGCCATATTTGGTGTTCAATTCTTGTTGCGTTTTTAAAACCCGGCGAATATTTTTATCGGTTTAGCTGTCATTAATAAAGCGGAGGACACGGTTTAGTATTACACGAAGTTTTCTCTTTCGGTTTACCTTTTTCGGTTCATCCTTATGGAGAAACATGGGGGCTTGTGCTGATTCAGCGCCTATGTGGGGGTTATTGTTTCCCAGAGACGGTTATGGTTTTAACAAAAAGCCTCCGTTTCAAGATTAGCTACGCATGACTTTATGCCGGATATGGCGGTATTTGTATCACATACTAATTGATTTTCAATACATAAGATATATTGGATGCCATAAACCGGTTGGCGGTATCACCGCCACCAAGTTCAATCTTTTGGTTGCGGAGTATGACTTAAACAAAAGTTTCCTCGATGTGAAGGCATACCCGACAAACAAAGTTTTGACTAAGATTATTACAAGACAACACGGTGCCCAAATGATCGGTGTTTTCTAAACGGCTACCGGTTCACGGTATTCTTCATCCTCCGCCGCTTGACATCCTCCTCTCTACCCATTGGCTGGAAATTCACGAAGTCGATCGATGCCCATCGGCAACGAAAAACAGCTTCCTCATGAATCAAAGATGGCGGCTCAATGTCGGGGCGTAAGTGTGCTTACGGTTGGAGGATCAAGTTTTCGGTTCAAAAGTTGGAGCGGACACGCTTATTACGATCATTGTATTGGGCTTGGTAGTGCTCCAAATCGGCTTCTTCCGCCAATTGACAAGCAAGCGGGCGTCTTGCACGGTTTATTGCATAAGTCCTCTTCACTTTGAAGTCCGAGCCGTCTTCCTTCACTTTGGGATAGCCCCGAGCTGCTTCCACGGGATCAAAATCGCACCAGGCTTTGGCGGATCAAAGCGTTGATGTCTCCGGTTCGTGCGCAGATTTCTTCACCTCTTCAATCCGGGAAGGAAGGATGGAAAGCGGTTCAAGGTGTCTTGGATCAGGGGCGGTGCTGGGTTATTATGTGACATTGTGGTAATGGCGCTTTGGGCTCCGTATATAGCTGCTCCACTAAAGTGTAGACAGCTTTCGGTTTCTTCGCGCGTCATTACCCAAGTGCCCAGCGCGTGTGCACGCATATAATGACAGGATATTTTTAAACCGGAATAGTGGGGCAACGGAAAAGCATATTACACTTATTAAGCAGGAACTTACGAAGATGGCTGCCGTCATAGAATGCACTTGGCGCTTCACGGTTGTCGGATCATCCACCACGGTTTAAGGGCAGCTTGACATTCTCGGCCCGTTTAAGCAAGTTAGCCTTTTCGGTGGCCCAGACCGCTGTTCCTTCTTCTGTTCTCCTTCATTTGTTCGCAGCGGTCAAAGCACTGGTTAGCTCCTTCTTGGCTTTATGCATCTCGGCTGCTGGGTTTTCAATACGCTTTGTAAATCGGCAATCCGATCGTCCTTGATTTTCACCTCGGCTGCGCATTGTGATATGATCAGCCAGCGATTCTGATTCAAGTCTCAACCACACAACATAGTTATATGCTTGACACTTGGGGGCTAATGCACCTTCATTTTTTCTACTACTGATACAAGGCAAAGTCCCAAAGTTCAATACGAGTATTCAACTCGGCACTTGGGGGCTAATGGCTATTTGATTCTATTAAAGGAAGTTTTGGAGTGCGGTTTACGTATGCATATTTCAACCAGCCACGGTGGTTATGAGGAAGATTACAAGTCTATCAATGAAAGTTGTCAAGTGCGGTTTGATCAAAGATTGCAAACCGGCCCTTGGGGGCTACAAGGATTACTATATTGGTGATAAGGAAAGGAGTGTTACCTCAAACTTATCTCTCATCGGTTTCACCAAGCCGACTTCATAATCACGGCTCTTTGTAAAGCGGTTTAGATATCGGAGTGAAGATCTTGGGCGCTCATAGCGGCATATGTTTCAGCTCTACATTCCACTTTCCTTTGTTAAAAGTGGAAGAGTCCTCTTTCACGATATGCGGGTTAGAGTGGCAGCATTCCCGGTCGAGTGGCTGTTCGATGATTACAACGTCGTCATCCTTCGATTGACGGATCGTGTGGGCACACTGTTTCAGTTGGACCGTGAGGATTTTCAAACCCGGACGATGCAGGTATTGGATCAGCAGACATTGAAACGATCGCGAGCCTCTCCTCGGGAATCACATCTTCTTGAACGGGGATCACTCGGAATGTCTTCAAAAGCAACATTTTCGAGATCCGGCGCTGCTCATGATCTCAAGCGGCAGCCTCTTGACTGTTTTCTCCAAGCGAGCTTTCTTCTGGGTTTCGGTTTAGTTACGAAGAAACAAAAGATTCAGAAATAAGACACATACATTACGAGAAGAAGTTGACAAACATATGGTCATATTGACTTACCCGACAGCTATCTTGATGGTGGTAGCTGAGTGGTGACGATTAGCGGATGATGAATGAGAGGTGACGATAATCGGTCGGACGGATTAAGAGGTTGTGGAATAAACCGCTTTGGAATTCAAGGTAATAAAATGGTTGGAAACCTCGGTGCGGCGTTTTCGAGCGGGCTGTTTGGTAAACCGCAGAGGTAACTACTGTCATTTGTCTTGCGGGTTGTCAGCGGCGAGCCTCGTCTTCTTTGTGTCTTCATAAGAAGGTTGGGATCCAAGTGAGCAAGAGGGTGAGAAAAGTTAACTTTCCGGTTTGCCGCGAAATTTTGGTGAAGGTAAGTTTGTTGAATCGGAAGAGAATGGTTACCTCGGCAAATCCAGCGTTGCTGGCTTCAGCGTCATCCTGACAAGCATCATCATCAATAAGACGTGTAAAAAACAAGCCAAGAGAATCAAGTTCGGATTACCCACATCATCATCGATGGCGGATCGAGACCAAGCCGTGGTTTTCCTCTTGTGGGCGGATTTCTTCACAACCTTTGTTTTGGGCCGGGTTTGCCGCCCAGCCTTGTCCGCTTTGTCTTGAGAGAGTTTTTTACTCCAAAATGGATTATCACCCTGGATAAGAAATAATTGGGAGTTGGAAGTATGAAAGCAATAGCAGTATTTAACGATGACCGATCGAGACTTACATGAGGAGGTGCGTTGAAGGTGCGATGAGGAGCCAAGCGGTTTGGGCACAAAGGTGCTCCGGTTCATTCAGCATCTTTCTCCTTGAATCTGTGACTTCATCTTGAGCAGTTCAGTTTGGTGTGCGGAGTGGGTCATCGGCGCTGCCGGTATACTGGCACATCAAATCGGGCGTCGGCTCAAAGGCAATATGCCCCAAGATAACCAACAGCGTGCGGATCGATCCGGTCAAACCGTTGGCCATGAAGGCCCAGCTTGGATAATTGTGGAGCATATTTGCTTCTCTCTTTAGCGATCAATCGTTGCGGAAAGGGATGAGTGTTCTTGAGCGCTCTGGGCGGAAACCGGGTAAAGGATTTTCGCCTTGGAGAAGTGTCTTTGCAGTAGAACCAAGTCGCGTTCCATTCTTTGGGATGAGTGTGGAGTTTGGCGTGGGGATAAGTGATCTCTTTCCTCTTACGGATAGCCATACCGCCCAATTCGGTATTGGGGCCATCGGTGAATTGATGCACGACGGTTTAGGTGGAAGAGATCCGGAACAGCTCAACGAAGGCTCCTCTTGCAGATATGCTTGACTGACACTTGAAAGTGGCACAAGTTAGTATGAAATTGGGGCCGATATCTTGGGGACGGAGTTGAAAGTTGGCCATTACGTCCGGTAAAACTTTGACCAGGCGGTTTGAAACCCCGAACGGTGATCATGAAAACTACAACTTCACCTTCTTGGGGAGTGGGAGGACATTCCTCTCGAGGAACCCTCAATGGATGGTATTTGGTCATCAAAGCGCCAATCGACACTAACTCATTCAGTTGTGTCTCGAGAGGCGAGAAGGGACCCGATTGCATTCAGACACTGTTTGGCCATCATGAAGTCTACAAGGAGAAGAGTCCGGTTTAAGAAAGTATTCATTACAGAGTAATTGATCTAAGTTATGATAAACCGGAGGAGGTTCCGACGAATCAGTTCGATATGATATGAGGTCAGATATATGTTGGCGATTCAACACGGGGACTAATGGTGTGCCGATGACGGTTTAGCAATTTTTGATACTATGGTGAGTTAAACCGCCTAATCTTGACTTCAAAGGAAATGGACAGAAACAGGTTTCACAAGAGTTCATGTTTATTATGGATCAAACGCGAGTTTTCAGAAAATAGGAAAAGCATCGCGAAAGTAAAGAAGAAACAGGGATGCACCATAAGATATATATATATGCAGAAGATCAATGGGATTCAGATAAGAAAGTGCAGCGGATAAGCAGGAGTCTTCGTTTGGTACAGAACATGATTCATAGCATGGTTCAAAAGCTAGAAAGGTGAGAGCATACGAAGAGCGTGGTATGAAGCTTGAACCTAGAAACAGATCTAAGATGGCGAGCGGTGAAGAAGGGTAAGAGATTTACGGAAGCGGAGGAGATGCGGAGAAAGGCGCAATATTCTGGTCGAACAGGTTGATCAGCGGCCAAGGTCGAAGCGAGACGTTGATAACGACGGCGGAGCTCAAAAGCAGCGGCGCAAGGAAGAAGAAGAAGAGGAAGCGAAGGAAGCAACAGAATGACCCTTGGTCCTATTTATAAAGCGATAAAACTAGGTCAAGCGCGTGAATCCGGGGCGGTCATTAAAGAAGGCGTTATAAAGGATAAACTTCAAGATAGCGTCATGCGGTTTCTGATGACGAAGCAATGATGTCATGCGGTTTCTGGCGATGACGACGTGGCGATTTATTACACGAGAAGATATCAAGATGCAGGTTTTATGAAGGATTGACTAGAACCAGTTCAAATCAATCTGGGGCCTAATGTTGGGGATATTACCACTAGGTGTAAACCGGCCAAGTTTGGGCCGGGTTAGCTCTGCTAGTGGTGTAGTCATGGAAAGGCCCAAGGCCTATAGTCGGTTTAGAACTTATAGCCGTAAACCGGCGGATGTATGACTTGTATTGTAAGTTAGGAATAGAGATACCAACGGGATACAGTATGAACGGTTGCGACTCTACTAAACCGGTGGGCGTCACTCGTGTATATAAGGGGCGACCGGCGGTTCAAGACAGACAACCACAACTCGAGCCTAGGCGAAGCTTATTTGCTCCCTAGCCATCGAGACTACATCAATTCCAACACAACTAGACGTAGGCTTTTACCTTCATCGAAGGGGCCGAACTAGTATAAACCCTCGTGTCTTTGTGTCCGATTTAACCCCTACAAGTAAACCCGTAGCGATGGCTCCACGACTAAGTCCTTATGCTAGGACATCTGCCGTGACAAATCCACGACATCCAGACCCTTCCGGAACTCCTCGTGACGTCCGGGATCTCATCCGGGACTCCGAACAACATTCGGTATTCACATACTAGTCTTCCTACTAACCCTAGCGTCACCGAACCTTAAGTGTGTAGACCCTCACGGGTTCGGGAGAACCTGAGACATGACCGAGGCGACTCTCGGGCAATAACAAACAATGAGTCGGATACCCATGTTGGCTCCCACATGCTCCTTGATGATTTCATCGGTTGAACCACGATGTCGAGGATTCGATCAAACCACATATGCAATTCCCTTTGTCAATCGATGCGTTACTTGCGAGACTTCGATCGTCGGTATCCCAATACCTTGTTCGGTCTCGTTACGGCAAGTCACTTTACTCGTCACCGTAATGCATGATCCGTGGCCAACACCTTGGTCACCTTTGAGCTCATTATGATGATGCATTACCGAGTGGGCCGAGAGATACCTCTCCGTCATGCGGAGTGACAAATCGATCTCGATCCATGTCAACCCAAGATACTTTCGGAGATACCGTAATGCACCTTTATAGTCACCCGATTCACGATGTGACGTTTGATACACCGAAGGCACTCCTCTGATGGCGGGAGTTACGATCTCATGGTGAAGGAAGAGATACTTGACATTGGCAAAGCTTCTAGCAAGCGAACTATCGATCTTTCATGCTATGCTTATGATTGGGTCTTGTCCATCACATCATTCTCCTAATGATGTGATCCGTTATCAATGACATCCAATGTCCATAGTCGAAACCATGACTATCTATTGATCTGTGAGCTAGTCAACTAGAGGCTCACTAGGGACATATTGTGGTCTTTGTGCTCACACGTGTATTACGATTTCCGGATAATACAGTTATAGCATGAACAAAAGACAATTATCATGAATATTGAAATATAATAATACTTTTATTATTGCCTCTAGGGCATATTTCCAACAAGTAGGACTCCTCCAGGCGCACCCCTAGGGGCCGGCCGCACCTCCCTCTCCCTCCTTTATATACGGGGGCAAGGGGGCACCCTAGGACACACAAGTTCATCTTCGTGATCGTTCCTTAGCCGTGTGCGGTGCCCCCCTCCACCATATTCCACCTCGGTCATATCGTTGTGGTGCTTAGGCAAAGCCCTACGTCGGTAGAACATCATCATCATCACCACGCCGTCGTCTTGTGGAACTCATCCCGACACTTTCTGGATCGGTCAGGGATCGTCATCGAGCTGAGCGTGTGCTGAACTTCGGAGGTGCCGTCGTTCGGTGCTTGGATTGGTCGGATCGTGAAGACATCGACTACATCAACAGCGTTGTCATAACGCTTCGCTTATGGTCTCAGGGTGCGTGGACAACACTCTTCCCTCTCGTTGCTATGCATCACCATGATCTTGCGTGTGCGTGTAGGGGACCCGGTGATAAGTCGTGATCACCGAATGCTGCGTGTCTGATGATCGAGATCAATGCTCACTTGAACACCACGAAGCTGAATAACAAGAGTCTTACATCCATACATACCGTATTACACAAGTAGGACCATTATGGTCGAGTCTTGAGTATAACATTGCAGCGGAAATCTTTGTCGATAACTTGGACCCATGCCATCTGCCTTAACCCTACATGCATTCTGACTGGGAAACGTCCTAGCTCGCATGCTCGTCACCGAAGTGTTCTTCATCATATCCGGTTCTTTCATGCAGTCAATGAAATAACCGTTGGCAAGCCAATGAGTACTTTGAATGTACTACTTAAGCAACCCATGATTTGGTTCAAGGTACATCAATGCATGACATAGGTAAAGTTTGCATAAAGCTAGTTTTGAGTGCAAGGACATGTTCAACAACCTATAAAGCATGCATCAAGAAAATTCAAGTAACCATGAGAACTGGTCACAGATATCAACCTAAATAGAATGGGCACCAACCCATTTATCATAAGCAGAGAGGGCACCAACCCATCTCAATCGTGTCAAGTCCTCGACTTGATCCAAGACAACATCATCATCTCACACACACGGGTTTGAAAACAAGTGGGCGTAGCCAAGAGCGGTTACCCAACTGTCCATGACCGTGGACACGGCTATTGAATAGTTTTACACTCTGCAGAGGTTGCACACTTTACCCACTAGATCCGGGAACTTCCGTGTCATCCACGACCAGCGGTACCTCAAGTACCGGGGTAAGCACCGATCACTACCTTTCCTAAGCGATACTAACATGGAGTCCACTCGATTGGTAGTAACCCCGTGCCCAACATTTCACATCATAAAATTGTGGAGCATCGCTCCGATATTCATCATATACCACAAGCACGGGTACCAGCGGTGTGTTCGGTGCCTGTGAAAACAGTCATGGCCGCCCTACAGCACGACCCGTCCGAGAGAGAGCACCAACTCTCCCCGTCACTAATAATGCGGGCTCCAAGCTAGTATCGGCCTAGGTAATCAATAATGCCCTTTCCCATATAAGGGTAGAGTGGTTGGCGCATGTAAGGTTGGAATAGCAGTGCAACTCCGACCAATCCGTTTTGAAAACAACACACACTTTCCTTGGCACACCACTTCGTCATCAAGTGGTCACCCATCTCATCATCTCCCTCGGGCATAAGTGGCACCCGACGGGGTTTTGAAAAAGACTTTTGAAATCACTTTGCCTCCTTCACCATGCATATCCCCATCCCTTCTTGCATAGCATCTACTTTAGCATCCTATCTACTCCCACCGCATAACCCTCATAAGAAGGTAGGGCCATGCACAATGCAAGTATCAGCGAGGAAGTAACCGTGGCAACCAACCCACGTGGTTCACCATTTCATCATGATTCGATGCAACAATAATAAAGAGCTAAATGACATGCATAAAAGGGTTCCATAGACATGGTCAAAGGGCTGCTTGCTGTTTAACAAAGTCTTGAGGTCTTCAAATATCTACGGTCCAACTCCGAGCATTCCGTCTACTTCGTCAACTATCGTCGAAAGCAAGCATAATAAGCAACACAACAGGGCAGGAAATAAAAGTGCTCTAAAAATATGAGTTGGACTTTTCTGGGGTACCTCTGGTCATATGAGGGATGACCAAAGTGGTTTCAATGGAAGTGGATCTATGGATATTTCTAAACATTTCGATAGGATGGAATCAAGGGGTTTGATGGATCCACAAGTTGTACACAGAATGCCATTTTATAAAAATGAGTAAAAGTACCCATTAATTCAGGCATGATTTTAGAAACATTTAGAAATTGGTTTCCTTTGGATTTGGAGTTGAAATGAATACAATATGGATTTTTGAAGTGGACTTATGTGGATAAATGACCTTTTAAAAGGTTCGGTGAAAACCAGGGACAACAAAAATGTCCACTGTGGCCTATTAAATAGAGCTTGATTTATGGAGCCACTGGAAATTTGAATCATCAAATTTGGAGTCCATTTGACTTGTTTAGAGATTTTTGAAGTACCCTGAAAATGAAAAAGACAAGGGTTTTACCGAAATGGGCGGATCCGAGGCGTGGCCTGCCTTGTCTTGAGTTTAGCGGAAGGCGTCATTGGGCTGGCCCAATGCTCGACCACTGCAGCGCAGGGACCACGTTGAAGGCGGCTTTGGCGTGGTGCGCGTTCGGCTGAGGAGGCGGCTCGGAGGAAGCCGTGTCCACTTAACTTGGGCGGCCCTCGGGGTCACCCATCCGGGGCCCACGACTCTCTCTCTCCTTCTCCGCCTCCTTCTTCTTCCTCGCGACAGAGGGGCGGGGGGCGCCCGATCGCCGTGGTTCGGCCGCTCTGCTGCATCGGACGGCGTGGTAGTGGTCAGGCGGATGCCCCACTCCACGCGGCGCTCGGGTGGCGCGTTGGACATGGGGCGACCGAGCGAGCAGCTCAACGAGAGGCGGACGACGGCCTCGGCAAGAGGGGTTCCGTGGTTGCGGGGTGCTAGAGGATGAGGTAATGGGCGGAGGAGCCTCGTCGGCGTGAGGTGGATCCATTGGGGTCCAAAGGAGGAGGAGGCTTGGTCTGCGGGAATTTGGGCGGAGACCAGCGTCGGCACCTCGGCCATGGAGGGAGCGGGAGGGCACGAGAGGGAGAGGGAGTGTGTCGAGGGTTCTTTGGGGAGAGGAGGCGGTCGAAGCCGTAGAAGAGCTCGGGAGGGCCTCTAAATAGAGGGCCGTGGTGCACTGTGGGCCTGACCTCTGGCGCACTCAGGCGGGCTCCATGGAGAGAGAGGGAGAGGTTTAGGAGGGTCCGGCAGCTTGCCGTGTTCGACGCCGAGGCGGCCTCGTGGGACCTGTTGGGGAGGCCGAGGTGGCGGAGGCGGTTGGCGCGGCTACAGTCTTGAGGCGCAAGATGTGGCAGCTCGAAGCGTGCAAATGGCGGCATGCCATTTTTTGGCAATGTGGTATGACCCTTGATGTCAGTAGTGCTTGGGGTAGTAAAGAAGTGTGCAGAGGCATTGGATGCCTGGAGAGCGATGGGAGAGGAGAGAGGTTGATGGAGAGAGAAAGAGGTTGTCGGAGAGAGAGAAAGTGATGGTTTCACCCCAAATAATTGATTTGAACACTTGCCATTATTCTTTGGAGGTATAAGGGGCTAGAATTAGCTGTGACACAAAGTTGAGCCCATGGAGATTAGTGGAAGGGGTCAAAATGGTGCTTTTGGAAAAATGGCAGAAGGTGTTTGATGCAAGTTTGGGCAAGCAAATTAATTCAACTTGCCATGAGAATTAACAGGATGGAATGACACTTAGAAATAGGGTGTGCCACCAAATTTGAGCTCATTTGGACAAAGTAGCCAATGTAACTTAGGTAAACCCTAGAAATCAGCAGAAATGGACCTTCCAAGATTTAGTCATGCAAATCTATTCTCCTTGATGCACCACTTGGTGTAGTGTCATCATTTGAGGATAATAACATGTCCACAAAAGTTGAGATCAAAAGGAGAAAGTTTCCAATGTAGAGTTGTTCAAATATGGTTCTGGACAGGAAGGGTTTTGGGGCACTTTGATCAAGTTAAATTGTTCTCCAACTTGTGCCATTTGGTCTAGATGAATAATTAGACCACTTGATCATGTTCACAAGTTTTGAGAACATTTGGACATGTTTGGCAATGTAAGGTTGCTCAAACTTCTAAATGGACAGAAATGGTTTTGAGGGGATTTGATGATGTTATCTTGTTCTCCAAGACATGGGACTTGGCAAGATCACCAAATATGTCATATGTGACATGATAGAATTTTCTTGGAATTGTTGGAGAATATTTCCTTTGTAAATATTTCAAAAGCTTGAAATATCCAGGAAGGGTTTTAGAGGATTTGACCAATATTTTGAATTGCTTATCCGAATTTCAAGGATACATAAACAGCCCAAGTCCATAGTAGACTTGGCGCTTGTGTTCGTAAAGAAGGAGTCAAATCCGCTGGGTACGCCAGTGTCCGAGATTTTGCATCGACCGGATCAATGCCGACGCGATCATCACATTGGAAAGCAATCACGGCTTGAGCCTCAAACTTGTGGGACGATGAAGCGGTTCTGCGAACAATACGGGAACCCTCAACCGCTGGTAAAATATGCCGATTTAGACAGCATCAAGGATCCGGGCGTATGATGACGGCAGGAAGGGAAAGAAGAATGGCAACCCAAGCAAAAAGCAGCATTTCAAACCGCAGGTCATGGAAAAGCGCAATGGCGGTAATCCGGATTTCAGACAACACTAATGCGCAGATGTAGGGCCGCGCAGAAAAGTTAATCGGGTCCCGCGCCGGTAAACCGCTTGAATTACTTGTTGAATCAGCCTTGTCCCAAGCACGGACGAAAGAATCCCCATCGAATCACCTTGAAAGACTGCTATATTATGCAAGAGTTCAAAATTCGACATGCTTTCCGATATGACCAGGATCGTGGTGGTTCAGATCCGGTTTTCATAATGAAGACTTCGAGGAGCTCCGATTCAGCATAACCAGTGGCAATTTCAATAACCGTATTAGTCAAGGTAGCCAAAGCAAAGAAGATAGCAATGGCTATCGAGCCACCAGCAAGCTTGAATGGCGGCAAGATTACAGTTTTCACAACCAGCTGGACAAGCAGGATCGAAGCTCACAAACGGGCAAGAATTTGCTGAACCGCTTTGCTACACGGTATTTACTGGTGGTGAGCAGCCATAGTATGGAGCGTAGAGGACCATCCCGGGTTGATAATCCGGGTCACCGCTTTGGTGGTAGATCCCCGTGTCAGCTATAAGTTTACTAAGGTACTTATGGATGGAGGAGCAGATCAATATATTGTATTATGACACTTTCCACGCATGGGTCTCACAGATAAAGATCTCATCATTTAATACGGTGTTCCATGGTAGTGCCTGTAAATCTGCTTATCCTATTGGCAAGATAGCCTCGATGGCCTTCTTGAGATGAGCGTGATTCCCGTCCTAAAAGCTAACCTTGAAGTGGTGAAAACCGAGCCCATATCATGCCCTGCTTTGGACGGTCTTTATGCTAAGTTCATGGCACGACCTTGTTATATCTACTTGCAACAAAATGCCGGGTTACAAAGGAACAATAACGGGCATGGAAGCCGCCAGTCTTGGAATGTGAGGAAGGAGATGCATTATGCAGAGGCGTCTGCAAGCACAGAGGAGTTGAAATTTATAAGGACAATTTGATCCCGCAGATATGACCCTCCAAGAAGCTTTACTACAGAGCATGAATCGGATCTCAAATTCAAATCGGCAAACAAACCAAGCTTGTCACTGTACGCGATTCGTCAAGCAGCTTCACCGCTGCCAACTCGATCCTAAATAGGAAGGCCATCGAGTTCATCCGTGAGAACGGGACATTTTGCATGGAAGCCATCGACATGCCGTGTACCGAGGAACTCACAGCAACACACTTAATGTGGATCCCAAGTATAAACCGTGAAACAGCTTCTCCACGGCTTAATGAAGAAAGACGCAGGCCATTGAAGAAGAAGTAGCCAGCTCCGGGCAGCCGCTTTATCATCGAGGTATTTCATCCAGTGGCTTGCTAATCCGTGTCGGTCCAAGAAAATCGCACTCAAGATGTGTGTAGACTACAGATCTTAACAAGGCTTGTCCAGCAGATCCTTTTGCTCCCCCGCATTGATCAGATTATTGATGCTACGGCAGGATGTGAGCGCGCTTTTGGACGATACTGGATATCATCGATCAAGATGGCAGCCAAGGACCGTGAGAAAACGGCGCTTATAACTCCCTTTGAGCCTTCGCTATGTGTCATGCCTTTGGGCTCAAGAGCCAAGCTACTTATCAACAGGTATGCACTGCTTGCATACATTAGATCTACCGCAATGTGCATGCTTATGGATGACATTGTGGTGAAATCAAGATGAATGAGACGCAGGGACGATTTGAAGGAGACCTTCACAACCCGCGATGAGTAAGATGATGCTTAATCCGCCAAGTGTGTTTTTGGTGTTCCTACCGCGTTATTGGGGTTCCGTGTCTAACAGGGAATCGGGCCAATCCGGATAAAATTAATGCATCACCTCCTTGGCTAAACCGGCGGTATCAACGATGTTCAACGCTTATGGCCGGATTAAGCATTGACGGACAAATTACTTCGAGAGAGAAGGCTATTCCTTTATACCGTATGCCGAGGAAGACAGATCATTTCGTCGAGTCCACCGCCGATTTAAGCTGAGACCTAAAGTTGCACCATTAATCCGCTGTCCCTGCGTCCAAATGACAAGGAACCGCTGTTATTATATGTGGCAGCCAATGCACGAAGCGGTGAGCGAACATTGTGGTAGAGCGCATGAGGCGTGAAAGGATATCCGTCAACGGGTTTATTATATCGTTGAGGTACTTATTGAGTCCAAGGCAGGTATCCGCAAGCGTAAGTTAGTCTATGGTGTTTTTATGGCTCCCCGGTCGAAACAAGATTTCCAAGGGCATCCTATTACAAAGGTTAGTTCAGCCTTTGGGTGATATCATACAAAACAGGGAAGCGATCGCCGGATTAAATGGGCATTGAACTTGGGCCCATGGGCTCAAGTATACACCACGCACAAAGCAGTGAAGTCACAAGCACTTGTCGATTTCATTAATGATTGGACGGAATTACAAGCACCAGAGGAGAAGCCGGATCATACATACCGGACTATCCACTCGATGATCCAGCAGCTTGAAGGCTCGGGGCGGAGTCGGTTAACTTCCCCACGAGGTGATAAGTTTTGTTACGCTCTCCGCCTAATGTTCCCTTGTACTAATAATGCAGCCGAGTAAGCCTTGCTCCATGGTCTCCTGATGGCTAAGGAGATGAACTTAAGCCGGGTTAAGTGCTTTGTGACTCGGACCGTGGCGCAGCAAGTATCCGCACTTGGGATTCTAAGGACCCTCATGGCTGCATACATCGACGAGGTGGATAATATTGCAGGTGCTTCAAGGGATATCAAGTGATCATGGATCGCCGAAGAACGGCAGACGCTTAAGCCGCTCTGGTTCTCGCGAAACCTGTTCTAATGTCTTCCTCGACATCTTGCACAACCCGTCGCTCAGTCCTGTGAAGCAGATTTGGCAATTCTAATTCGGAGGCTGGGCTGGTGGCAGATTACATGCTATTCCGGATTGACTGTGCCTTATCTTGCATATATGACTCGAGGAGAATTGCTGCACGATGAGGTTCTAGCCAGCAGTAATCCGCGCCCAAGTCCATGACGATTATTAATGGTGAGTTGCATCATTGCGAAGTTTCAGGGCGCTTCAACGCCTGTGGTTTTCCCGAGGAAGGCGAATTTACGAGAAATCCATGAAGGGGATTGGGGCATCATGCCGGTTCAAAGTCCCTAGTGGCAAGGCATTCCGTCATGGATTTTATGGTTAATCGCTTGCGTGATGCAGAGGACTTGGTCAAACGGTGACGGTGTCGAATTTTCCGTGCGCTCATGTACCGCACAAGAGTTGAGGATGATCCCAATAACGGGCCGCTTGCAACATGGGGGCTGGATATGGTCGGCCTTTTAAGCTTATCCAAAGATAAGAAGACCCACCGTTAGTGGCAAGGGACAAGTTCACCAAGGGTTGAAGCGAACCTGTCAAGAAGTGTGATGCGCAACACGTGCAGCTTCATCAAAAAGGTGATTTTCCGGTTTGGCTTTCCACACAAAGATCATTATCGATAATGGCACTAATCTGTCCAAGGAGCTATGAAAGAATTCCGTGAATGTGAGCATATCCGACTTGATGTATCATCGCGGCGCACTTCAAACCAACGGGCGTGCAGTAGCAATAATCAAGAAATTTATGAGGTATCAAACCACGGCTTCGTTCCATTGCAGAACAATTGTGGTGTCGGGTTGAAGAGCTCCCATCTGGCACTATGGAGTATCAATACTACGCCAAACCGCCTATCGTTACACGCCTTTCTTCATGGTTTATGGAGCGAAGCCTTCCCCAAAGGATATCCGCACGATTCGCTGCCGCAGCGGCTATGTTGAAGCGACAATGAAGCGGCACGAGGATGCTTTGGACCCATGGATGAGGAGATGGATATGGCAGCCGCTACTGGCTTGGCGATTTACCAAAGAAGATCTTCGCTGCTATCACAACAGCCGGTTAAAACCAGAGCCTTCAGAAGGAGATTTGGTGCTTGCCTCATCCAAGACCGCATGTGATATGCACAAGCTATCCTCGCTTTGGGAAGGACCTTTGTGGTCAAGAAGAATCAGACAACGTTCCTACTATCGCTGATATTCGAGAGCATAAAGACTCACGACATCGAGGAGGAGACCAATAGGCCATGGAATATAGCTCATTCGACCTTACTACACATGAGTCATCGGCCCGCTTTATGTACATAGCATAACAATGTATATATTATCTTCGATATAATAAAAATCAGGTCCTACCAAAGCGGGTCTCTGCCTTTTCTTTTCATGGTTACATGGAGTGTCTTTTTTAAAGCGCCTCCGGTTTACCCCTTGATGCTTATATTTATCACTTGGGGCTTGGTCGTGGTCCCAACCAATGCAACACCTCTTGATAGGCTAAAGCCACCAGATCATTTGGGGACACGGTCACGCTCGAACCGTCACGCCTCTTGGCTCGGCCATAGGCCACTTGGGGCTTGGTTTAACCCAACCAATGTCACGCCACTTGGCCGGGCGCATTTCAAGAGTCTTTGGGGACCCGCCGACTAGCACCATCGCCATTTCTGGGCTTATAATGCCCCACCATGGTAATGCCATCCGACCAGCTCCATGAAGCTTTACTTTGCAAAGAGTTATTGCTTTGTCGCCATATTTGGTGTTCAATTTGTTGCGCTTTTAAAACCCGATTTAATATTTTTATCCGTTTAGCCGCAGAATAAACCGACAGACACGGTTTGGTATTACAATCAAGTTTTTCTTTCCCGCTTTACTTTTTTCCGTTCATCCTTATGGAGAAACATGGGGCTTGTGCCGATTCAACAGCGCTACTATGGGGGTTATTGTTTCCCGTGACGGTTATGGTTTTTAACAAAAGCCTCCGTCAAGATTGGCTACGCCAGTTTTATGCCCGGATATGGCAGGTATTTGTATCACATACTAATTGATTTTCAATACATAAGATATATTGATGCCATAAACCACTATGTATCACCGCCACCAAGTTCAATCTTTTGTCAGGGAGTATGACTTAAACAAAGTTTCTCGATGCGCCAAGGCATACCTGCATGAAAGTTTTGACTAAGATTATTACAAGACAAATGCATGCCCAAATGATCGTTTTCTAAACCTGCTACCGGTTCACGATCGTTTTCATCCTCCGCCGCCAAAGATCCTCCTCTACCCATTGGTGGAAATTCACGGTCCACCGATGCCCATCGCGCTGAAAAACAGCTTCTCATGAATCAAAGATGACGGCTCAATGTCGTGAGCGGTGTGCTTACGGATTGAGGGACTGCTTTTCCGGTTCAAAAGTTGAGCGACACACGCTTGTTCGACCATTGTATTCTTGGTAGTGCTCAAATCGGCTTCTTCCGCCAATTGACAAGCAAGCGGGCGATCGCGACGGGTTTATTGCACTAAAGTCCTCTTCATCAAGTCCGAGCCGCCTTCCTTCACACCGGGATAGCCCCGAGCCGCTTCCACGGGATCAAAATCGCACCTGTGCTTTGGCCCGGATCAAGGCTGATGTCTCCGGTTCGTGGCAGATTTCTTCACCTCTTCAACCGGGAAGGAAGGATGGAAAGCCGTTCAAGGTGTCTGGATCGTGGACGGTTGGGTTATGTGACATTGTGGTAATGACGCTATTGGCTCGGATATAGCTGCTCCACTAAAGTGTAGACAAATTTTCGCTTCCGCACGCCATTACCCAAGTGCCTAACGCAGTTCGCATATAATGACAGATATTTTAAACCGAATAGTGGGGCAACAGAAAAGCATATTACACTTATTAAACAGGGAACTTACCAAGATGGCTGCCATTATATGCAATGCACCACGCTCACTACCGCCGATCATCCACCACCGTTTATAAGGTTCCAGATTCTCGCCCGCTTACAAGTTAGCCTTTTCGTGGCCTGCATCGCCTGCTCTTCTTCCCCGTTTCTCCTTCATTTGTTCCAAGAGCAGCCAAAGCACCGGTTAGCTCCTTCTTGGCTTTTCGTCTCACTTACCGGGTTTTCAATACCATCAGAATCGGGCAATCCGATCGCCCTGATTTTCACCTCTCACCGCTGATTGACAAGATGATCAGCCAATATATAGCCAAGTCTCAACCACACAAATATAGTTATATGCTTGACACTTGGGGCTAATGCACCTTCATTTTTCTACTAATGATATACAAGGCAAAGTCCCAAAGTTCAATACTTAGTATTCAACTCGACTTGGGGGCTAATGGCTATTTGATTCTATTAAAGGAAGTTTTGGAGTGCCGGTTTACGATGCATATTTCAACCAGCCCCGTGGTTATGAGGGAAGATTACAAGTCTATCAATGAAAGGTTGGCGCCGCTTGATCAAAGATTGCAAACCCCTTTGGGGCTACAAGGATTACTATATTGGTGATAAGGAAAGGAGTGTCAAACTTATCTCTCATCGGGCCACCAAGCCGCTTTCATAATCACGGGCCATCAGAAGCCGGTTTAGATATCCGGAGTGAAGATCTTGGGCGCCATAGCGGCATATGTTTCAAATACATTCCACTTCTTTTGTTAAAAGTGGAAGAGTCCTCTTCACAAAGATGCCGGGTTAGAGTGGCAGATTCCCCGGTCGAGTGGCTCGCTCCAGGATTACAACGCCGCATCCTTCGATTCGACAGATCGTGTGGGCACAATTTTCTTGGACCGAGGATTTTCAAACCGATAAGACGGCCAAATATGGTTCTGGACAGGAAGGGTTTTGGGGCACTTTGATCAAGTTAAATTGTTCTCCAACTTGTGCCATTTGGTCTAGATGAATAATTAGACCACTTGATCATGTTCACAAGTTTTGAGAACATTTGGACATGTTTGGCAATGTAAGGTTGCTCAAACTTCTAAATGGACAGAAATGGTTTTGAGGGGATTTGATGATGTTATCTTGTTCTCCAAGACATGGGACTTGGCAAGATCACCAAATATGTCATATGTGACATGATAGAATTTTCTTGGAATTGTTGGAGAATATTTCCTTTGTAAATATTTCAAAAGCTTGAAATATCCAGAAGGGTTTTAGAGGATTTGACCAATATTTTGAACATGACCATGTGTTGAAACTCTTATATATGGACAATATATGTCCTATGAGTTTCCTAAATTTTGTCAAATATTTTTAAAACAATAAAATAATTTTTCCTATTAAAGACCATTTCTGGCCTTAAGAAAAAGCTTTTAAATAAAATAGTAAAACAACTTTTAAAATTATATTTTTGTGGTTTCGGGTATCCTATATCTAATAGGAATCAAATATATTTTGGAAAGATTTTTACTGCCCTTAATTAAGTACTTGCGGTGCAAACCTCAATTCAGGGGTTTTTGAAAAACTAATTTTTGAAAATACTTTTTGGCCAAATTATTTTTGTAAGAAAATATTTTTATGTCCTATACACATGGCATGATCATTGGGAAAGGTTTTTTGGAGCAAGGAGATGAAGTATAGAAGTTGGAGGATTTATTTTATTTTTAGAGCACTTGCAACCAGCAGACAAAAATCAATCAAGCAAAGTCCAAAACACTCAAAAGTTTTTGTCAAACCACATTTTAGCATGATTAAGAGCTTAAGTGCTGTGCCATGAAAATCAGGGTGTGACAGTGCGTAGGAAATTTTTTGAAATTACTACGTTTCCCAACAGTGGTATCAGCGCCTAGGTTTTATGCGTTGACGTTATATGCACGAGTAGAACACAAGTGAGTTGTGGGCGATACAAGTCATACTGCTTACCAGCATGTCATATTTTGGTTCAGCGGTATTGTTGGATGAAGCGGCCCGGACCAACATTACGCGACGCTTACGCGAGACTGGTTTTACCGCCGTGCTTTGCACATAGGTGACCTGGCGGGTGTCTGTTTCTCCAACTTTAGTTGAACAGGAAAAGTGGCTACGCCCGGTCCTTGCGAAGGTTAAAATAGCACTAACTTGACAAACTATCGTTGTGGTTTTGATGCGAGGTAAGAACGGTTCTTGCTCAGCCCGTAGCAGCGACGTAAAATTTGCAACAACAAAGTAGAGGACGCCTAACTTGTTTTTGCAGGCATGTTGTGATGTGATATGGTCAAGATGTGATGCTATATTTTTTATGAGATTATCATGTTTTGTAACCGGTTATCGGCAATGGCAGAGCCATATGGTTGTCGCCATCGTATGAAATGCAAACATACGTAATTGCTTTACTTTATCACTAAGCAGTAGCGATAGTCGTAGAAGCAATAGATGGTGTAACGACAACGATGCTACGATGGAGATCAAGGTGTCGCGCTGGCGACGATGGTGATCACGATGGTGCTTCAGAGATGGAGATCACAAGCACATGATGATGATGACCATATCATATCACTTTTATTGATTGCATGTGATGTTTATCCTTTATGCATCTTATCTTGCTTTGATTGACGGTAGCATTTTAAGATGATCTCTCACTAAAATTATCAAGAAGTGTTCTCCCTGAGTATGCACCATTGCGAAAGTTCTTCGTGCTGAGACACCACGTGATGATTGGGTGTGATAGGCTCTACGTTCAAATACAACGGGTGCAAAACAGTTGCACACGCGGAATACTCAGGTTAAACTTGACGAGCCTAGCATATAATAGATATGGCCTCGGAACACGGAGACCGAAAGGTCGAACGTGAATCATATAGTAGATATGATCAACATAGTTATGTTCACCATTGAAACTACTCCATCTCACGTGACGATCGGACTTGGTTTAGTTGATTTGGATCACGTGATCACTTAGATGACTAGAGAGATGTCTGTCTAAGTGGGAGTTCTTAAGTAATATGATTAATTGAACTTAAATTTATCATGAACTTAGTACCTGATAGTATTTTGCTTGTCTATGTTTGTTGTAGATAGATGGCTCGTTTGTTGTTCCGTTGAATTTTAATGCGTTCCTTGAGAAAGCAAAGTTGAAAGATGATGGTAGCAATTACAGGACTGGGTCCGTAACTCGAGGATTATCCTCATTGCTGCACGTGAAGAATTACGCCTAGAAGCACCGCTGGGTGCCAGCTCTGCTTGCTGATGCAACCGACAACGTTAAGAACGTCTGGCGAGCAAAGCCGATGACTACTCGATAGTTCATGTGCCATGCTTTACGGCTTAGAACCGGGTCTTCAACGACGTTTTGAACGTCATGGAGCATATGAGATGTTCCAGAGTTGAAGTTAATATTTCAAGCAAATGCCCGGATTGAGAGATATGAAGTCTCCAATAAGTTCTATAGCTGCAAGATGGAGGAGAATAGTTCGTCAAACACATACTCAAAATGTCCGGGTATAATAATCACTTGATTCAACTGGGAGTTAATCTTCACGATGATAGTGTCATTGATGTAATTCTTCAATCACGCCACCAAGCTACAAGAGCTTCGTGATGAACTATAATATGCAAGGGATGAACAAGACTATTCCCGAGCTCTTCGCAATGCTAAAAGCTGCGGAGGTAGAAATCAAGAAGGAGCATCAAGTGTTGATGGTCAACAAGACTACCTGTTTCAAGAAAAAGGGCAAAAGGAAGAAGAAGGGGAACTTCAAGAAGAACTGCAAACAAGTTGCTGCTCAAGAGAAGAAACCCAAGTCTGGTCCTAAGCCCGACATCGAGTGCTTCTACCGCAAGCGATCGACATCGAAGCGGAACTGGCCCAAATATTTGGCGGATAAGAAGGATGGCAAAGTGAACAAAGGTATATGTGATATACATGTTATTGATGTGTACCTTACTAATGCTAGAAGTAGTACCTGGGTATTTGATACTGGTTCTGTTGCTAATATTTGCAACTCAAAATAGGGACTACGGATTAAGCGAAGATTGGCTAAGGACGAGGTGACGATGCGCGTGGGAAATGGTTCCAAAGTCGATGTGATCGCGGTCGGCACGCTACCTCTACATCTACCATCGGGATTAGTTTTAGACCTAAATAATTGTTATTTGGTGCCAGCGTTGAGCATGAACATTATATCTGGATATTGTTTGATGCGAGACGGTTATTCATTTAAATTGGAGAATAATGGTTGTTCTATTTATATGAGTAATATATTTTATGGTCATGCACCCTTAAAGAGTGGTCTATTTTTATTTAATATCGATAGTAGTGATAGACATATTCATAGTGTTGAAACCAAAAGATGAAGAGTTGATAATGATAATGCAACTTATTTGTGGCACTGCCGTTTAGGTCATATCGGTATAAAACGCATGAAGAAACTCCATACTGATGGGCTTTTGGAATCACTTGATTATGAATCACTTGGTACTTGCGAACCGTGCCTTATGGGCAAGATGACTAAAACGTCGTTCTCCGGTACTATGGAGAGAGCAACTGATTTGTTGGAAATCATACATACAGATGTATTTGGTCCAATGAATGTTGAGGCTCGTGGCGGATATCGTTATTTTCTCACCTTCACAGATGATTTGAGCAGATATGGGTATATCTACTTAATGAAACACAAGTCTGAAACATTTGAAAAGTTCAAAGAATTTCAGAGTGAAGTGGAAAATCATCGTAACAAGAAAATAAAGTTTCTACGATCTGATCGTGGAGGAGAATATTTGAGTTACGAGTTTGGTCTACACTTGAAACAATGCGGATAGTCTTGCAACTCACGCCACCGGAACACCACAACGAAATGGTGTGTCCGAACGTCAGAATCGTACTTTACTTGATATGGTGCGATCTATGATGTCTCTTCTTGATTTACCGCTATCGCTTTTGGGGTTACGCTTTAGAGACGGCCGCATTCACGTTAAATAGGGCACCATCAAAATCCGCTGAGACGACGCCTCATGAACTGTGGTTTGGCAAGAAACCAAAGTTGTCGTTTCTTAAAGTTTGGGGCTGCGATGCTTATGTGAAGAAACTTCAACCGATAAGCACGAACCCAAATCGAATGTGTCTTCATAGGATACCCAAAAGAGACTGTTGGGTACACCTTCTATCACAGATCCGAGGGCAAGATTTTCGTTGCTAAATTTGGATCCTTTCTAGAGAAGGAGTTTCTCTCGAAAGAAGTGAGTGGGAGGAAAGTAGAACTTGATGAGGTATCTGACTGCTCCCTTATTGAAAGTAGTTCATCACAAGAACCGGTTCTGTGACAACTACACCAATTAGTGAGCAAGCTAATGATATTGATCATGAAACTTCGGATCAAGTTTCTACTGAACCTCGTAGGTCTACCAGAGTAAGATCCGCACCAGAGTGGTACGGTAATCCTATTCTGGAAGTCATGTTACTTGACCATGACGAACCTACGAACTATGAGGAAGCGATGATGAGCCCAGATTCTTCAAAATGGCTGGAAGCCATGAAATCTGAGATGGGATCCATGTATGAAAACAAAGTATGGACTTTGGTTGACTTGCCCGATGATCGGCAAGCCATTGAGAATAAATGGATTTTAAGAAGAAGACCGACGCCGATGGTAATGTAATCGTCTATAAAGCTCGACTTGTTGCGAAAGGTTTTCGACAAGTTCAAGGGGTTGACTACGATGAGACTTTCTCACCCGTAGCGATGCTTAAGTCTGTCCGAATCATGTTAGCAATTGCTGCATTTTATGATTATGAAATTTGGCAAATGGATGTCAAAACTGCATTCTTGAATGGATTTACGGAAGAAGAGTTGTATATGATGCAATCGAAGGTTTTGTTGATCCAAAAGGTGCTAACAAAGTGTGCAAGCTCCAATGATCCATTTATGGACTGGTGCAAGCATCTCGAGTTGGAATAAACGCTTTAATAGTGTGATCAAAGATATGGTTTATCTGAGACTTTTGGAGAAGCCTTTGATTTACAAGAAAGTGAGTGGGAGCTCAGTAGCATTTCTGATATTATATGTAGATGACATATTATTAATTGGAAATGATATAGAATTTCTGGATAGCATAAAGGGATACGTGAATAGAAGTTTTTCTATGAAAGACCTCGGTGAATCTGCTTACATATTGGGCATCAAGATTTATAGAGATAGATCAAGACGCTTAATAGGACTTTCACAAAGCACATACCTTGATAAAGTTTTGAAAAAGTTCAAAATGGATCAAGCAAAGAAAGGGTTCTTGCCTGTATTACAAGGTGTGAAGTTGAGTCAGACTCAATGCCCGACCACAGCAGAAGATAGAGAGAAAACGAAAGATGTTCCCTATGCTTCAGCCATAGGCTCTATCATGTATGCAATGCTGTGTACCAGACCTGACGTATGCTTAGCAATAAGCTTAGCAGGGAGGTACTGTCGTGGATTTGTCACGGTAGATGTCCTTAGTGTCAGGACTTAGTCGCGAGGCCAACGCATCTATGTGGTAGATTGAGAGGGGTTGAGCGGAATCGAGAGACGCAACACAAGACAGGGATTTAGATAGCTTCGGGCCCCAGGAAACATCATCCGGTAAAAACCCTACATGTTGTTTGAGGTTAGGTCTCATTATCATCATGAGGGAGTCGCTGTAAACCGACTCTCCTCTTTGTGTCTAGCCCTAAGATTGTTTCTTCTTGCTTGTAGCTTCCCCCTTTGGGAGCCCCCCCTCCTTATATATGTCAAGGGCGGTTTACATGACTAGTCCTAGTTGGATTAGGATTACTCTATTACAAGTGGAGTCCTAGTCTTGCTTCCTTTGTAGGAGAATAATCCTTATGCTTTCCTCATAAACCGCCCACCATTAAACGTGAACCGCCTTACGGGCCATGGGCCTCGTCATCCATCGACCCGCCACTGGTTACGAATGAACCGCCAAGACCGGCGGGTATCCGTGAACCGCCAAGCTTCAGGCGGGTTACCGATGAGTCGTCCATCCGCCGGGTTAAACTTCCGGCGGTTTACACCCTGAGGTATATCCCGACATTAGCCCCAGTTTAGCTTGGATTTATCCATGTTAAAGCGATCTGCATAACAAACACAAGAACAAATTTGACAGATTATGCTCTGGGTTAAGAATTCTTGTAAACCGGCACCTGATCGTCCTTAAATCATTGTCATTTCCTCCTTCTAGAAAATCCGGGTCAACAACCAGCTTCATACTCAAATTGCTGACATTGGTTTCTCATAGAAAAATATTGCGAAGAATAATCCACTTGAGTCGGCTTCCAAAGCGCCGACTTAAGAAATGTTGGTCTTGAAATACTCATCTGATATTCAGCCGGTTTGAAGATGTAGAACTTGCCGGTTTATGATTACCACCATTGTCGGGTTATAAAAATTGATAATTCCGGGTTATGATTGTCACCAATGCCGGTTCATGATTGTTGATGACGCCGGGTTATGATTGTTGCAGACACCGGGTCATAATGATGGGTGATGCCGGGTCAATTTGGTTTGCTCAAAACAAAGAATTTGAAAGTAGTTCTTCGATAATAATATAATACCTGTAGCCCCCCAGTCTTGAGCAAAACAAAGTGATGGCTTAAGACTTGCTTCAATATAAATACTGCCACTTAAGAAGAAATCCATGTTGTTCATCCTAGTCACTTAGTAAAAACTGAATACTCTATATTATGTAGCCCCCAAGTGTCGGGTTGTCCTGCTTGCAGCAACCTGGGACTTGTAATTGTCTTATACTCATAAAAACTTCAACCAGTGCAGCCCCCAAGGGACTTGATATATACTTTAATGAAAATAACATCATATGATTTAACCCCCATCATGGGGCTTGAATCCATGTCCACAAGGTTAAGAGCCTTGTGCTTTACCAACTGAGTAGACGGGCCCTTCAATGATAAATGAAATTTTGTGTACCTTGAATTGTTGACAGGAGCAATTGGTAGCTCCCAAGGGCCAGCTTATTACGATGTGATGAGTCGGGTCTTCAATAACGTGAGCAAACAATGACTTTGCATTAGCCCCCAAGTGCCATGGTGCATGCTGGCAGTGACATGGGACTTTGCATATTCGATGTAATCTCAATTTGAATAATGTAGCCCCCAAGTGTCGGGTCGTAAGCCTGCAGTGACTCGGGACTATTCCTTTCATTGTAGAATAAATCATATCCTTTGATAAAATAATAGCCATTGCGCTAAAGCGACTTTGAAAACCTCAATAATACCGGTTATTAATAACCATAATAAAAATCTAGCCATGTTGGCTATTCAAGATAATATAATCTGGTATGAAAAACCTTATTCATTCAATATCATAATGAAAATTCAGCCAAGTTTGGCTATTTGAATAATATAGCCCAATGATTTATAAGCGCATGATTCCAATGGCGCAATCCAAATATGTACTGGCGACTTATAGTCCAAAGCCAGGCCGGGTTAACAAACACCGGATAATTTCTCATCATATACTGGCGACTTATTGTCTTAAAGCCAGGTCGGTTTAATAAACACCGGATAATTTATCATCATGCTTTATTCAACCTGTCTCTGCATACAACAAGTTTAAAGTGTCCTGGCGGTTTACCGCCGGACGGGTCATAATGCCCAACATATAACCCAGGTTTATAACCAAGGCTGCACTTAAGAATAATCAAATATGAAATATATCATACCTGTGACATTGAATCACATCATTGGTTTACCAACTTTTTGTAGTAAGGGTGATAACCCCAATCTTGAGTAAGAGTAATGATAACTCCTTTCATACTGTGCCGGTTTATGATAAAACCGTACCGGGTTGTGATAAACACCGGTTTAACCATATATAATACTGGCGAATCATAGTCAAACCAGACCATGCTGATAGTCTCCGGATTATGATTTGATCAAGTACTGACAACTTGTAATTGAAAGTCAAGCCAGGTTAATGAACACCGGTTTACTCCATAATAAGATGGTAATATAAAATCAAAAAATCAAACCGGGCAAATATTCCTCTGGATTAAGGATGGACCGTGTTCCGTCAATGACAGTTTTGAACCGGTTTAAAATGCTTGTCAGTTTAAAAAACGCAACAAAAATAATAGTCATTTTAAGGAAGACTGAAGCAAAAGGCAATGATAAAACCGTTTGCAAGAAATATGCTTTACTGAGCTGATCAGATGGTGTTACCATGGTCAGACAGGACCAAGCCCCCAATAGGTGTGGTGATGGTTCAAGTCAGCCAGGTCCCCAAATGAAACCGTGGCATTTATGCCGATCAAAAGGCATGGCAATGGTTTGGGTTCGACCAAGCCCCCAAGTGATTCTGTGGCCTTAGGCCGATCAAGAGGCGTGACTGGTTCAGACTTGACCATGTCCCCAAGTGATCTGGTGGCTTTCGCCTATCAAAAGGTGTTGCATTGGTTCGGACACGACCAAAAGCCCCCAAGTGATATTGTGGCATTGCGCCGATCAAGAGGTGTGACTATGGTTTAGACATTACCAAGCCCCCAAGTTATCAATAATATGATAAGCCAATAAGGTATGATACCCATGTTTGAACCGCGCATCATGGCAGCAGGTCCTCTTTGGCACCCTTTAACTTTTTGCAAGAGATAAATCCTTCTTGAACCGGAATTTTGAACCGGATATTGAGAGCTTCCAAGCTTTGTGGGAGAACAAATTTCCCTTGAACTGGATTGTAAACCGGATATTTGAGAGCTTCAGTGAGACTGGCTTCCCTTGAACCGGATTTTAAACCGGAATCCTTTCTGATGACCCGGATCTTCTTCATTGAGCCGGGATTTTGTAACTGTCATATACTTTGTAAGTCGGAAATTTTCTGACGGCCTTTAAATTTTCATCAATATAACAGTAGCCTCCGGGACTGGGTTATCTTTCCCTCCATCGTCCTGGGTTTAAACTGGCTGAAACTGGCAAGATTTGCTGAGTCATGTCATCGTAGCCCCCGAGTCTCAAAGGTGACTCAAGGAGTTGGCTTGAGGCTCTCCATATTTGACCATAGCAGAAGATGTATATCATTGGTGTTGATAACGCGATGTGAATCCACAGAAGGTTGAGGTGACTGCGGCGGGTTATAAATGATCCCGTATGAGCCGTGTCAGCAACTCGGCCAATGGTTCCTTCTAACTGGCGATTTGAAGTTAACCAGAACTGTAATGGTGGCGACTTGTGTGCCTGCTCATTGAGCCATCCAGTGCAGATGGCGGTTGACGATAATTTGCCTCCAATTTGAAAGAAAACCAGGCTACCCAAAATGTGACTTGCTCATATCCAATAAACAGCTCATGCAGACGGTGCAGCCCGGTATGTTGATGTAGACCAGGCCGCGAGAGACGGGCAGCAAAGACGACTGCAGTATCAGAGGCAGTACCGACAGATGAGTCGGCCGCGGCGTTGTAAGCCAATACGGATGGGTGAGTCAATCGCGGTGTTGTAAACCGGTGCGGACGAGAAAGCCGGCCACGGCGTTGTAAACCGGCGCGGACGGGCGAATCGGCCGTATGTTGACATAGACCGGACTGCCGAGGCCGTGGCTTGCACATGTATTCATAGATCATTACGACGGGTCCGATGCATGATATCCTTTATATGACCATCACTCTTGCAATGCACATTTGCCCTGCACCCCAAAAAAAATACCGCAAGCCAGAGTAATTGCTCTTTTAAAGAAAGCAATATTTAATATAAAAACATACTGGATGGATTTCACCTGATATGTTAGGCCAGTTAATATCCACTGCGGGGTGGATGATCACCATGGTGAAGCTGAAATCGATCATGGCCGAGTCAGCCGCGGCAGCAAGGCAGATGAACCGGCCGCGGCAATGTAAACCGGTGCGGACAAGTAAGTTGTCTACGCGTTATAAACCGGCTCTGACGGGAGTTATTCGTGTGTGTTGATGTAGCAGGGGCAACGACTTGCGCATGTATCCGTCAAGCAGCACGGCACGAACGCGGTAGTACAAAAATATCAGGGCATGCCCTTTTGCAACACCTTTGAAATGAATAATGGCCCTACGAAAAAATACCACATACCAGAGTAATTGTTCTCAAACAAAGTATGTGCTGATAAAATATATAAGGGATAACACCTGATTCGCCCGGACAACAGACGAGTCGACCGTGGCATTGTAAGCCGGTGCGGACGGGCGACCCGGCCGTAGAAGCGGGTAGATGTAAACCGAACAGCGGGGGCGGCGATTTGCACGTGTATCCGTCTAGCAGCATGGCCCGGAGGTACGCCAATGCAAAATTATGCTGGCACGTGCTTCATATCTGATGTTTGTGAACGACAAATGATCTGTACGTGGACACTGATTAGCCTCTATTGATATGGCCTTTGCCTCACGTATCCTTCTCTTAACTTTCCTTTTCCTTTCTTTTGATTTCCATATGGGACGGAGAGTAACAGTACTTGGTTTCAATGACAACAACTCCGTGGTCACGTCTATCCGTTTCTGGGTCGCGGCCTTCTCTTAACCTTTTTTTTTCCAAACTTGGGCGGCCCATGACCCACTCTGCCTTTGTAGAAACTCCGCTAGAGGGTCGCTCTGTCCGTGCCGGAGACCGGCGGGTCAAGCTGGCCCTCAAACGCCACCCGCGGTGGACTCTGGCGGAAAAATCTTCTTGTATAGGAGTATTTTCGTCTCCAGTAGATTTGATTGATGTACTGAGCTCTTGCCTGTATCGCGGCCGGTCGTCGAATAAAATAGCAGCCGGTCCCGCTTGATGCAAAGGGTTTCGGTAGTGCTAGTTGCCGGTTTGATAAAAGCAGTGATTAAAAAGCGAATCTGGACCTTGCTGTATAGATTATTCCTTTCCAAAATCTGAGTCTTCACGTGGATAATACTCTAGTACTTGGTGGACCCTTTATGCAAACAATAGCAGCGGAGTAATACTCGGGGTTACCCGTTGTGGCAGACCGATACTATAGTTGGTTTCTCCACTACAATGATCTCCCTTTTTTTTCAAGTATATGCAAGTAGCATAGCAGATCGCCTTTGGTTCGCCTCCAGCCACAGCTTTGGAATTTCTCGGGAATTTGAAACATACATGGACAGCAACTACACGGATACGTGAGTCAGACAGTCAAGATCAGTAGCAGCCAGACCCGGCCACTGAATCCGCAGCAAATATCCATGACGATTTCGGCGAAAAACCTTCCGTCGAACTTGGCTAATTCTGAATTTGGACGGTGTCGTGGTTCTAAGTCTGACAGTTGAAATAAGGGTAGGTAAGGGGAGGCGATGTCCTAGCTATGGAGTAGTTGTGGAGACAAGTGATGTACGAGTTCAGGCCCTTCTCGGAGGAAGTAACAGCCCTACGTCTCGGAGCCCTGAGGCGGTCGAGTGGATTATGGATATGAGTATTACAAGAATGCGAACCCCTCACCGTGGAGGAGGGTGGCTTATATAGAGTCTTGCCAGACCCCAGCCAGCCCACGATTGGAGAGGTTAAAGTACATTAAGTGCGGGGCATTCGTAACGCCTCATAAAGTGTCTTAACTATCATTAAGTCTTTTCAATAGCAAGCCGTTGTCGCGGAGTGCCTTCGACCTTACGGTGGTCGAGTGAATCTTCATGGTCGAGTGAGTCTTCCATGGTCGAGTCCTTCGAATCGAGTGGGTTCCTCTTTGGTCGATGGAAGATGATCTCTTCGAGAGTGTCCTTGGTAGGACGTTTAGGTCAGCCTATGACCCTACCCTAGGTACATGAATCCATCATTAGCCCCGAATGGATTGAGGCTTGAGTGAAGGAGGAGTCGACGCGTCGTTTCCGATTGTCTTTCGCGTACCGGCTACGTGTTGTCTTGGATCAAGACCTTCTCTGTTGATAACAAGCAACTTTTCTTCAGTCGACTTGATCCATTCTTGTTCTTTGGTCGAGTGACCTTCTTTACTTTGCTATTCCCGAGCGACGGATCGCAGGAAATCTCGCGCTTGACAGACCGATCTGTCTCTCGCGGATCTCGCGGGATACGAAATTTGGGGAAGCGCGCGAAGCGGAACGGACTGCGGCGTTCGGATGGGACATAACAGGAACGCCTCGATTTCCGCGCCGCCTTTTCCGCCACGTATCGTGCAGCGCAACTGTTCGGGATATGATTGGATTGTTCGGGTCCACCTGTCATCCACTCGGAAGGGATGTTATAAATGCAACTCGCGGGGGCTTCTGCACAGTACCCTGTTCTTCTTCCTCCGCTCTCTTCGCCTCCGCCCTCCGCAACTGCTGCTGCTCCTGCAACTTCCTCTCCTGCGATTCCGCCGCCACCATGGGCAAAGAGAAGACGGCGGTGTTGGAGCCTTGAAGAAGGCGCGTCGGCGGCGGAGAGGGCGCCGGCGGCGGAGAAGGCGAAGGGAGATCTACCGTCATGGCGGTTCCTCGTCGAGATCCAACTTGCCGAAGGGCTGGGTCCAGGAGATTGGATCCATCGACCATCGAGGAGAAGGATCTCTCGACATGGCCAACGACGGGTTGATCCCCACGGTGCCGCGAGGCTTCCGGCCGAGAGTGGCAGCCTCACCGTAAGAGGGTGAGTCGTGCTTCGGCCACTCATGTCGACCGAGGTTTTTCGCTGCCACCGAGTGTCTTCTTTCGGGGTTTTCTGAATTTCTTCGGAGCCCAGCTCCACCATTTTACTCCAAACTCCATCGCATATCTTGCTGCGTTTGTGTCTATGTGCGAAAACTTCCTGGGCTGTCGACCGCACTGGGGTTTGTTCAAGTACATCTTCACATGTCGCTCTCAGACTGTGAAGAAGGCAAGCCCTGGTGACGAGAAGACCCAAGTAGTTCAGATGTGTGGTGGCTTAGGGGTCCAGTTGAGGAATAAAAGCACCTTCCCAGCTATGTCTTTTCCCGAGTCGGTCAGGGGCTGGCAGTCGACCTGGTTCTACTGCCGGAATGAGACGACGCCGGAGACGATCGTGGTCTTCCTGCATTCACCATGAGTCGAGTGAATGACCCTCCTCCTGAAGGTAGTTCCAGAGGAGAAGGCGAGGTGAAGATGTTGATGGATCGCGTGGTGCAGCTGGTTGGGATGGCGTGATCGGCATGGACCTCTTGGAGGTCTTTCTTCGAGGCGAGTCCAGCCTCTTCAGCCCGGAGCCATCGCATGTGGCTGTCTGGCATCAAGACGAGACTCGCGTCCACCCGGAGGCGTCGACGATGCCATAGTGGAAAGATGGATGGCGCGATCATGGGAACAAGGACAACCCTCGATCCCGGAGGATTTCCCCACTTGACCACAACAGCGCTCCGAAAAGGTACATTTGCTCTGTTTTCCATTGAATCTCCGTCGAATGTGTTTACGTGATTTGGTCGTCGAGTTCTGTTTTGACATTTCGTGCCCTTCTCGAGCTATACTCCATGCCCAATGGCGCTCAGACCCCGACTGAGGAGGGGGAAGCCAGCGGGGGCGAGAGCCAGGAAGAGTGGGATTCGGACGCTGCAGAAGACGACGATGATGAAGATGACGATGACGAGGATGATGACGACGAGGACGAAGAGGAGGAAGAGGCACCACCGCGCTCGGAAAGGCGGTCAAAACTTGTGCACGACCTTCGATCGAACGCGGCAGGAGTGGCGATCGCCTCGCGATCGACCAAACGCCTCGGACCGCTTCTCCAAAGCCCTCACCGAGAAGGCGCCAAGCGGTCGAAAGTGGCTCCGTCGAGACTCGACCAAGCCTCTGCCAAAAATGAGGGTAGCCATCCCCACCATTTCAGCAGTGCAACTTCCGAAACCTCGTGCAAGGCTGAGGACCATGAGATGGAGGACGGCGACTTCAAATCCCGTACTACAGACTTTAAATCTTGTTCTTGGTCGTCGATGCATAATTTCGACTTTGACTTTTTTCTGAAGCTCCAACCAATGACATTATCACCCTTCCGGCGGCGATGATGAGGATGAGGAACCATTGAGGGCTAGGCGGAGCAGGAAGGCATCTATCGCCAAGCAGCCCAAGGTGTGGTGGCGCCGAGACCATTGCGACGGAAGGGGAGGTCGCCACTCGACACACCGTGTCGCTCATGGTGCCGTTGACGAGCGCGCGACCCACTTCGCCGAAAGTGCTGGGCAGCCATCAATCTTCGCCACGCACCACGCCCCGTGAGGACCAGGCTAGTGCTGCTAAGGAGGCGATCCGTCAGCGAGAGATCATGATGGAGCAGTGAAGATCGCTCGATGCGAGCCAAGCAGACTTACGACGCCAGCTCCGCTTCTTGAGCAATGTTGGTCGATCGACCACCGCTGATTCTGTTAGGATATGTTATCAAAACTTTTCTTTCGAAATTATAGCAGATCACCCTTTGGGTGTGTTGGTAAAAACTCCGTGTTTAGCGGGGCACGCTGAGTGCACCCGCCGGGTGTAGTCCCCAAGGCTAAGGTCATCGGCTGGCAATCGGTCTTAGGCTTAATAAATAAATGTTGATCGTTACTCGAATGAAACGAATAGGTTTTTCGAGATCGGTGGGGGCACGCTGAGTGCACCCACCGGTGTAGTCCCCGAGGCGTGGTCGATCGCTGGCGATTGATTACGATCTGAAGAAGTTTCGATCATTGGTGACTCGCTCTCTCTCTCTTTTTTTTTTTTGGTCGATTGGTCGACTCGTTTGAATAAGACCGGTGGGGGCACGCTGAGTGCACCCAGGTGTAGTCCGAGATTACGGTCGAGTGCTTGCATTCGATCGTAATCTTAGAAACGATCATTTTCCTTTATCCACTCGGAAGTGGATTATCTCGATATTTTGGCAATTGACTCTTCGTAGAAATCCTGCGATCTTGCGCGCGCTTATCTTGGCTGGAGCGAAGCATGTTCAGCTCGAGTTGGACTTGAAGCTAGTGCAGAGAATCGACGAAGGCAAAGGAGGAGACCAAAGGTATGTTTGGTGAGATTTCGACGACTCTTTTCTCTCCTCATTTGCTTGAACCTGACTTTGCTGTAATTTATGTGCAAGGTGAAGGAGGCCCAGAGGAAGAAGGAGCTTGAGCTGTCTCGAGAAGATCAAGCTCGCCGATGAAAAGCTAGCCTCACCACCAAGCTCGAACAGACAACACCAACTCAAGGCTGCTCGCCATTGCCACCAAGGATGTTGAACGATCAAGGTCGACAAGACTACTCGACCGAGAGGATCAACCAGATGACCGGGAAGAAGAATGAGTGGAAGGCTTCTTGGGTGCTCTTGCTAAAAATTGTTCCTTGCTTGAAGGTAATCTTCTTCACTCGACCAATTCTCCCAACTGTTATGTTCCCATTCGACTGTTTTCTTGATTCGGGATTTTGTCTTGCAGAGTTCTGTCGCAACTTTGAGGAAGAAACCAGCCAGCTGGAGACGAACCTTGACCCTGTCAATTCTCCGTGAATGATGAAACTGCCATGAACATCTTCCGATCGAGTCCGATGTTATCGCCGTCGTGGATTATCTCGCAAGACTGAAGGTTGCTACATCCCGCATCGACTCGACGCTCTGGCCCAGGGAGACACTCCAAAATGACCTTGAGTCGTTGGTGACTCGACTGAACACTGTCCCTGACCGAGTGCAAGAGTGGAAGAAATCTTCAGCTCGATGTGGCGCGGATGTTGCCCTGTGTCTGGCACGAGTCCATTGCAAGGATGCCCGAGAGGATAAGCTGGCGGCTCTCCGAGTGGCCAACACCAAAAAGCACGACTTCAGGGCCTTCATGGAGACTTTCATCGCTGCAGCTACGCGGATTGCAGACGGGATTGATCTTGACGAGTTCGTTGCTCCATCCAGCCCTCCACAGGAGGGGTAAAAAACTTTCTTTGACCTTAAATTTGCCTCGGTATGCCGAGTGGAGATGTAACCGATAAAACCTTAACAGGCTTGGTGCCTGAGCACTCTCGGTTCTTTTAGGTATCGACCTAAATTTGGATTGGATGTTTGCTTTTGGCTTGAATTGCCCCTTTGCAGGTTAACAGCAAGATGCCCACTGCAGTCGACTTATTCCTTAGGCGAGCACTGAGCTGCAGCTAAGCCCCCGAGTGAGAGGTTTGCTCTTCACTCGGTAGGATTTCTTTTACCTTAGGCGAGCACTGGGCTGCAGCTAAGCCTCCGAGTGAGAGGTTTGCTCTTCACTCGGTAGGATTTCTTTTACCTTAGGCGAGCACTGGGCTGCAGCTAAGCCTCCGAGTGAGAGGTTTGCTCTTCACTCGGTAGGATTTCTTTTACCTTAGGCGAGCAGGGCTGCAGCTAAGCCCCGAGTGAGAGGTTTGCTCTTCACTCGGTAGGATTTCTTTTACCTTAGGCGAGCACTGGCTGCAGCTAAGCCCCAGTGAGAGGTTTGCTCTTCACTCGGTAGGATTTCTTTTACCTTAGGCGAGGCTGGCTGCAGCTAAGCCTCCGAGTGAGAGGTTTGCTCTTCACTCGGTAGGATTCTTTACCTTAGGCGAGCACTGGCTGCAGCTAAGCCCCAGTGAGAGGTTTGCTCTTCACTCGGTGGGATTTTTTTACCTTAGGCGAGCACTGGCTGCAGCTAAGCCCCGAGTGAGAGGTTTGCTCTTCACTCGGTAGGATTTTTTTACCTTAGGCGAGCGCCACTAGCTTAAGCCCCGAGTGAGAGGTTTGCTCTTCACTCGGTAGGATTTCCATTGTATTTGTGACGGCTCGGAGGAGAGGGTCGCAGACGACCTGCACCTCGTCTTCCTTGCAGCACATCATACTTATGGTGTAGCTCGGAGGAGAGGGTCGCATGATCGACCTGCACTCGTCCTCCTCCTGGGGCACGCATTATACTTAGGCGAGTCCTTGGACTGCAGCTAAGCCTCCGAGTGGGAGTCTGGCTTACCACTCGGTAGGATTTTTTATATCTTAGGCGAGTACTGGACTGCAGCTAAGCCTCCGAGTGGAAGTCTGGCTTACCACTCGGTAGGATTTTTTATATCTTAGGCGAGTACTGGACTGCAGCTAAGCCTCCGAGTGGAAGTCTGGCTTACCACTCGGTAGGATTTCTTGTTACTTAGGCGAAACGGATTCGCAGCTAAGCCTCCGAGTGGAAGTCTGGCTTACCACTCGGTAGGATTTCTTGTTACTTAGGCGAAACGGATTCGCAGCTAAGCCTCCGAGTGGAAGTCTGGCTTATCACTCGGTAGGATTTGTACAAACTTAGGCGAAACGGATTCGCGACTAAGCCACCCACTGGGGGAAAATTTTGCTGGACGAAAAAATAAAAAGTGACAAAAATTATGAAGGAATTATGACACTATTGTTTCAAAGCCCATAAACCTACAGAAGTACTTTATTACAACTCTTCCGAGTGAAAAACTTTAAGTGTAAAACGGGCGGAGCAGATCCGCGTTCCAAGCTCGGGGCTCTTCGATATTGTGTTCGACGTTATAGAGACGATACGCCCCATTGTGGAGAACCTTTGTGACGATGAAGGGTCCTTCCCAGGAAGGAGCGAGCTTATGTTGCTTCTGCTGATCCACTCGAAGGACCAGATCTCCTTCTGGAAGGCTCGACCTCTCACATTTCGGCATACAGCGACGCAAGTCTTTCTTTGGTAAATGGTCGAGCGGATCAGAGCCATTTCCCTTTCCTCTTCTAGAAGGTCGACTGCATCCTGACGCGCTTGTTCAGCTTCTGCTTCATTGTAAAGTTCGATTCGGGGAGCATTGTGAAGGAGATCACTCGGTAAGACTGCTTCTGCTCCATAGACCAGGAAGAAAGGAGTTCTCCATCGACCGATTAGGCGTGGTCCGCAAACCCCAAAGCAGAAGGAAGTTCGTCGACCCAAGCTCCGGCCGCATGCTTGAGATCTCGCATCAATCGGGGCTTCAGACCCTTGAGGATTAATCCATTGGCTCGTTCTGCCTATCCGTTCGATGTGGATGGGCGATCAAGCGTAGTCGACTCGTGTGCCTTGGGAGTTGCGAAATCCTTGAATTCTTCCGAGTCAAAATTCGACCCATTGTGCGTGATAATACCGTGCGGGACTCCATATCGAACGCCAACCCTCGACGAGGAAACAGCAGATACAAAGATCAAGTTTTTGATTGGCTTAGCTTCAATCCACTTGGTGAACTTGTCGACCGCCACCAAGTACATCGTGAAACCGCTCCGACCTGTTCGCAAGGGACCGATCATGTCCAACCCCATACCGCGAAAGGCCGACGAGTGGAATGGTCTTCAAGGTCGACGCAGCTTGTGTGACATATTGGAATAGAACGGCATCCTTCGCACTTGTCCACTATTTCTTTCGCCATCTCATTTGCTCTTGGCGGTAAAATCCGGCTCGGTATGCTTTGGCTACAATGGTCCGAGAGGACGATGGTGACCACAGTCCCCGAGTGGATGTCATTGAGTATGACTTGACCTTCTTACGGCGTTATGCATTTTGTCCGACTCTGTCGGCTTTCTATCTAGCGCCCATTGATAACGGTAAAGGCTTTGGATCGACGGACGATCTGCCGAGCCTCTTCCTCATCCTCTGGGAGTTCCTTTCTCAGAATATATGTGATGTATGGAAGTTTCCAATCGGGAGTGACCACTAAAACTTCCATGACCAAGTCGACCACTGCCGGGACCTCAACCTCAGTCGGGTCTGTGGCACTCTTGGGTTGTGGAGCTTCCTCTGTGAAGGGATCTTCTTTAACTGACGGAGTGTGTATATGTTCCAAAAACACACCACTGAATGGCTTTCTTTTGGACCCTATCTTCGCCAGATCATCTGCTGCTTGATTTTTCAATCGGGGATGTGATGGAGTTCCAACCCTCGAACTTCTTTTCCGGCTTCCTCCTTTGCATTGCAAGATCCAGTCATATTTGGGCTTCTCACGCCCCACTCTTTCATCACTTGATTGACCACTAGATCTGAATCGCCGTAGACCATCAAAGTGACGGACGCCGAGTGAGATGGCCATCGCAATCCATATAAGAGGGCCTCATACTCGCCTCATTGTTGGAGGAATCAAAGTGAATCTGGAGCACATACCTAAGCTTATCTCCTCTGGGGAAACTAGAACAACCCCACACGAGTAACCATTCAAAGATCTTGGAGCCGTCGAAGAACATGGTCCAATGCTCGAGTGAACTTCATCGGCTGCTGTTGTTCAATCCACTCGGCAAGGAAATCCGCTATAGCTTGGGACTTAATGGCTTTCTTTGCCTCGAATTTGATATCAAGGGAAGAAGTTCAATCGCCCATTTCGCCACTCGACCGGTTGCGTCTCTGTTGTGCGGGATCTTCGATAAAGGGCGTCGGCGGCATCGTGATAGAATGATCGAGAAATAGTGAGCAACCTTCTTTGTGGTCATGTATATACCATACACAAGCTTCGATAATGAGGGTATCTCGCTTGATGGAGTCAAGACTTCGGATAATACACCGGCGCTGAACTTTGAAGGCCTTTCCTTCCTCTTCCCGCCGTAGTAAGCACAAGATCGACAACTTGTCCAAGGGCTGCAATATAAAGCAACAGAGACTCTTTGCTGATTGGAGCAGCAAGCACCGGCTGGGTGGAGAGCGAGCTTTTAGCTCGACAAACGCTGCATCGCTCGAGTCCACTCGAACTTGTCGGCCTTCTTCATCGATCGGTAAAGAGGCAACGCTTTTCACCGAGGCGAGAGATGAATCGACTTAAAGCGCCAAGCATCCAATAAGCTCGGACGTCGTGCACTTTCGCCGTATGCGTTTCATTCGGAGAATAGTGTCGATCTTCTCTCGGTTAGCGCCGATCCTCGCTCGAAACGAAAACCGAGTAATTTTCCACCAGAACTCCGAATGTGCACTTCGACGGATTGAGCTTGATATCATACCTTCCGAGGTTGGCAAATGTTTCGCGAGGTCGCAAGCAGGTCGGAACCTTTTCGCGACTTAACGACGATATCATCCAGATACGCTTCCACATTCCGGTGATTTGGTGAGAAGACACTTCAATCATTCGCATAAATGTGGCTCCGCATTCTTGAGGCGAATGGCATGGTGATATAGCGAAGCACCGAATGGAGTGATGAAAGCTGTTTTTATTTCATCGGGTCCATCTGACGGATCGATGATACCCGGAATATGCATCTAGAAAAGACAATATCTCACACCCCGCGTCGAGTCAACAATTTGATCTATGCGGGGAGAGAAAATGATCCTTCGGCAGGCCCGATTAATGTAAAATCAATGCACATGCGGAGTGAGTTGTCCTTCTTGGGAACCATGACGACATTAGCGAGCCACTCGGGTGGTATATCCTCGAATAAATCCTGCCGTCAACAATGAGCCACTTCTTCACCAATAGCTTTTCTCTTCGGACGGCGGACCGCCAAGATGCTCTTTGACTGGTTTCGCTGACTTGTCGACTCGAGGCGATGCTCAACCAATTCCCAGGGACACCGGCATGTCGGTGGCTTCCATGCGAAATGTCCCGATTCTCACGGAGGAACCGGATGAGCGCTTCTTCCTATTTCGAGTCGAGTGTTGTGGAGATGTGGGTCGGGCTGCATTGGGATCGGTCGGATGAATATGGATGGCCCGCCTCACCGCATTTAACTGGAATGCGAACTCTGTTGTTGGCTTCTTGGATCGTAACAAGTCACCGGATCTACGGTTTGCATGTATTCGTCGAATTCGACCGCTGTCACTTGGGAGTCGGCAATCTTCGAGCCCTTCAAAGCACTCTTCGCCTTCTTCCGATCGCGGTGGCGGTGATCACTCCCTTTGGTCCCGCATTTTCAGTTTGAGGTACACGAGCATGGTCGAGCCATGAATCGATGCGTGGCGGCCTCCCAAAATGGCGTGGTATGCACTCTGAAAATCCACAACCTCAAAGGTCAACTTTTCTTTGCGGAAGTGCTTGGAATCACCAAAACCACGCCCGGGGCTATTTGGCCGAGTGAGTTGGCCTTCTTCCTGGTATGACTCGTGGAAACTCATATTGCTAGCGCTCAATCGACATTGGAATGCCCATCCCTTTCAATGTATCCGCGATATAACAAATTCAGCCCACTACCACCATCCATCGGCACTTTTGTCGCCGAGTGCCTTCGACAATCGGATCGACCACTAACGCTGCCGCCCGGAGTGGCAATGTGAGTCGGGTGATCAGATTGGTCGAATGTGATGGGTGTCTGGGACCACTTCACATAACTTGGCTTTACTGGGCAACCATATTCACCTCCGGTTAATGACTTTCACGACTTTTGCTTTCCACATCCATGAAGATCATCGAGTGGAGTTGACATGCGGTATTCCTCCTCACTTGTCCTCTTTGTCTCCGGCCTTTTCGGCTCCTTCTCCTTGTCCTTAGACTGTTTTCCTTGAAACCGCTGGATCAGAGTCGACATTTGGCGAGTGGTGTGCTTCGGTAAATAATGTTGCCCTCTTCATCCTTCTTCGTGTGAATATGGCATGGCATATCCATCACGCCATTTCCTTCTTTATCTTTCACTTTCTTCGATTCCGTGATCCTTTGGGCTTCCTTGAACTTCCCTTGAGTCACGGCGGGGCCTCTCCAGAGCTGCTTGGCTCGGCTTTTCGCTTCGCTTCCGACCGAATTTCCTTTCTCCGACGGCTTGGCTTGTACTTGCCGCTTGAGTCGGTCTTCTTCCTCGCCATTGGCGTGTTGCTAGCAATCTCCATCATTCGACTCGTGGTCATGTCCCGGTTCGACCAAACTTCAGACTCAATTCTGTTTTTGACGCCATCTTTGAAGGCGCAAACCGCCGATGGTCGACACATTTTCCACAAGATGGTGCAATGTAATCCACCTCTGAATGTACTCTCGGAGAGTTTCATTGGTCTTCTGCACACAAACTTGCAGCTCTGTCAAACCAGCCGGTCGCTTGCAAGTCCCTTCAAAAGTCCTGACGAACACTCGGGACAAATCTTCCCAAGTATATATATCATCAGGAGGTAACCGATTCAGCCATGCTCGCGTAACCTTCCAACATGAGGGGCAAATGTTTCATGGCCACCTCGTCATTCCCACCACCAATCTGAACAGCCACTCGGTAATCGCAAGCCAAGTTTGTGCTTGGATTCCCCGATGAACTTGTCGACTCGCTGCTAATCTGAAATTGGGGGATCATGCGGCTCGATAGCTCGCTAAAACACTCTGGACCGAGATATGCACTCGATCGCTGGTGGGTGCATCCTCTCGGTCCGCCTCGATGGGCTCTGTTCGGTCGACCAAGCCTTGCACGATAATGGATCGCGTGTCAAAGCTCGGTTCTCGGGTCGATTGGAACTCTTCGCCTGTCTTGAACTCGTCGTCTGTCATCTTGCCGCCGAGGAGCGTCGACCCTTCCTCGGGGGAAAGGGCACTCGGACGCTGTCATCTCGGTCGAATCGGTCTCCGTGCTGCTCTCGCCGGTTGTCGCGCCCTTCTTCGCCGCGGAGGCGATCTGGGGCTGTGAGCCGACCGCGGTGTTCGCAGCGACGGATCGATTGTGAATCTGTTGCGCGGATCGCGACACGGCTGAGTTCTCGTCTCTGCCGCTCTGAGTAAATCTCGATCTGCTGCAAGCCTCTCCCGGCTTCCGATTGGGACGGCTGGATGGATTCTGCTATGCGAGTTCTGTTGCTAAATTCTGAAGCTGGCGCGCGGTATACCGAGTCGATGGGAAGAGCCGACGCCGACCGGCCGGGATCCGTTGCAAGACGCCGCCGTCGAGTGCTCGCGTGAAGATTCTCCAGCGAGCTCGTTCAGCCACATTGGCCAAACGTGCTTCCTCCAAGGCACGAGCCTCGGGGTTTCTCCGGCGATAGGAGTATGAAGTGCATCCATGTTCTCGCGACGAAGCTCTTCTCTCTGCAGAGTCGAGTGTCTCGGGCTGGTACTCTTCGTGCTTTTGCACGGGTCTCTCCTCCGGTGACTCCACCGCCGGGCGGCCGGGAGGATCGCGAGGGCCGCCGACCATGAGGATCTCCGCGCTGGATCACTGCTATCACACTCGGATGCGCGTCTCACGGAGCCGGTCGACAGATCGAACAAGCCAGAGGGATTCGCGGGCTCGATGGCGCGACTTGGGCGGTGGCTGTCTGGCGAGCCACCGCGTGTTTCACCCATCGCTGGAGCCTCGACCACCAGAACGCTTGCGCTGGTGGGAGGCGGGCGGGCGATCGATAGGGGAGTCGACCGACACGGGTCGGCAGTTGCCGCAGCGTAACGCCGCGAACACATGCGCGAAGTGTGTCGCCCAGCAGACGGGAGCGCCTCGATGTCAAGTGGAGCCTCCACGGAGCCATGCGGAGTCGTCGGCGACAAAGTGAGAGCACCGAGACGGATCTCGCGCCTCAACCAAAACTCCAGCGGTCATCATGATGAAGGTACTGAAATCTGCAACTCCTTCACAAATCGCTAAAACACCAGCCCCACGGTGGGCGCCAACCGTCGTGGTTCTAAGTCCGACAAGAGAAATAGGGGTAGGTAAGGGAGGCGATGTCCTAGCTATGGAGTAGTTGTGGAGACAAGTGATGTACGAGTTCAGCCCTTCTCGGAGGAAGTAACAGCCCTACGTCTCGGAGCCCTGAGGCGGTCGAGTGGATTATGGATATGAGTATTACAAGAATGCGAACCCCTCTACTGTGGAGGAGGGTGGCTTATATAGAGTGCGCCAGACCCCAGCCATTACGTATTGGAGAGGTTAAAGTACATTAAGTCAGGCGCTTCGTAACGCCTCATAAAGTGTCTTAACTATCATTAAGTCTATTCAATAGCAAGCCGTTGTGCTGCGGAGTGCCTTCTGACCTTCTGGTGGTCGAGTGAATCTTCATGGTCGAGTGAGTCTTCCATGGTCGAGTCCTTCCAGTCAGTCGAGTGGGTTCCTCTTTGGTCGACTGGAAGATGATCTCTTCTGAGAGTGTCCTTGGGTAGGACGTTTAGGTCAGGCCTATGACCCTACCCTAGGTACATGAATCCATCAGACGGATCATATGAACAGCAGATGCACACATAAGTGTAACCCTAATTTCCTTTAACTTGTCCGCTGTGTCCAGGGTTGTCATGCCGGGTTATCCAACGCGATTGTTCCGTGCCGGCTCTTCTTCCATCAGACCAATGCGAACTTCTCGATCCCTGGAGGAAATCCCTTCAAGAACTCATCACCGCCGTGCGCAGGCCCCACGGTGGGCGCCAACTGTCGTGGATTTGTCACGGCAGATGTCCTTAGTGTCAGGACTTAGTCGCGAGGCCAACGCATCTATGTGGTAGCTTGAGAGGGGTTGAGCGGAATCGAGAGACGCAACACAAGACAGGGATTTAGACAGCTTTGGGCCCCGGGAAACATCATCCGGTAAAAACCCTACATGCTGTTTGAGGCTAGGTCTCATTATCATCATGAGGGAGTCGCCGTAAACCGGCTCTCCTCTTTGTGTCTAGCCCTAAGATTGTTTCTTCTTGCTTGTAGCTTCCCCCCCTTTGGGGAGCCCTGCCCCTCCTTATGTATGTTGAAGGGGCGGTTTACATGACTAGTCCTAGTTGGATTAGGATTACTCTATTACAAGTGGAGTCCTAGTCTTGCTTCCTTTGTAGGAGAATAATCCTTATGCTTTCCTCATAAACCGGCCCACCATTAAACGTGAACCGGCCTTCTGGGCCATGGTCCTCGTCATCCATCTGACCCGCCCGCCGGGTTACGAATGAACCGCCAAGACCGGGCGGGTATCCCGTGAACCGCCAAGCTCCGGCCGGGTTAAACTTCCGGCCGGTTTACACCGCGGGGTATATCCCCGACAGGTACCAAAGAAATCCAGGAGTGGATCACTGGACAGCGGTCAAGAACATCTTGAAATACCTGAAAAGGACTAAGGATATGTTTCTCGTATATGGAGGTGACAAAGAGCTAGTCGTAAATGGTTACGTCGATACAAGCTTTGACACAGATCCGGACGATTCTAAATCGCAAACCGGATACGTGTTTTCATTAAACGGTGGAGCTGTAAGTTGGTGCAGTTCTAAACAAAGCGTCATGGCGGGATCTACATGTGAAGCAGAGTACATAGCTGCTTCGGAAGCAGCAAATGAAGGAGTCTGGATGAAGGAGTTCATTTCCGATCTAGGTCTCATACCTAGTGCATCGGGACCAATGAAGATCTTCTGTGACAATACAGGTGCAATTGCCTTGGCAAAGGAATCCAGATTTCACAAGAGGACCAAGCACATCAAGAGACGCTTCAATTCCATCCGGGACCAAGTCCAGGTGGGAGACATAGAGATTTCCAAGATACATACAGATCTGAATGTTGCAGACCCGTTGACTAAGCCTCTTCCACAAACAAAACATGATCAACACCAAGACTCCATGGGTGTTAGAATCATTACTGTGTAATCTAGATTATTGACTCTAGTGCAAGTGGGAGACTGAAGGAAATATGCCCTAGAGGCAATAATAAAGTTATTATTTATTTCCTCATATCATGATAAATGTTTATTATTCATGTTAGAATTGTATTAACCGGAAACATGATACATGTGTGAATACATAGACAAACATAACGTCACGAGTATGCCTCTACTTGACTAGCTCATTAATCAAAGATGGTTATGTTTCCTAACCATAGACATGTTTTGTCCTTTGATTAACGGGATCACATCATTAGGAGAATGATGTGATTGACATGACCCATTTTGTTAGCCTGGCACTTGATCGTTTAGTATGTTGCTATTGCTTTCTTCATGACTTATACATGTTCCTGTAACTATGAGATTATGCAACTCCCGTTTATCGGAGGAACACTTTGTGTGCTACCAAACATCACAACGTAACTGGGTGATTATAAAGGAGCTCTACAGGTGTCTCCGAAGGTACATGTTGGGTTGGCGTATTTCGAGATTAGGTTTTGTCACTCCGATTGTTGGAGAGGTATCTCTGGGCCCTCTCGGTAATGCACATCACTATAAGCCTTGCAAGCAATGCTGCTAATAAGTTAGTTACGGAATGATGCATTACGTAACGAGTAAAGAGACTTGGCGGTAACGAGATTGAACTAGGTATTGGATACCGACGATCGAATCTCGGGCAAGTAACATACCGATGACAAAGGGAACAACGTATGTTGTTATGCGGGTTGACCGATAAAGATCTTCATAGTATATGTAGGAGCTAATATGAGCATCCAGGTTCCACTATTGGTTATTGACCGAGAATAGTTCTAGGTCATGTCTACATAGTTCTCGAACCCGTAGGGTCCGCACGCTTAACGTTACGATGACAGTTTTATTATGAGTTTATAAGTTTTGATGTACTAAAGATTGTTCGGAGTCCCGGATGTGATCACGGACATGACGAGGAGTCTCGAAATGGTTGAGACATAAAGATTGGTATATTGGAAGCCTATATTTGGATATCGGAATGGTTCCGGGTGAAATCGGATTTTTCTGAACACAGGGGTTACCAGAACCCTCCCAGAGGTTAATGGGCCTTAGTGGGCCATGAGGGAGAAGAGGAGGGCGGCCAGGCAGGCCGCGAGCCCCTCCCCTAGTCCGAATAGGACAAGGAAGGGGCGCCCCCTTCCTCTTTCCTCCCCTTTCCTTCTCCACCAAGGAGGGGGAGTCCTACTCCGGTGGGAGTAGGACTCCTCAGCGCACCCCTAGGGGGCGGCCGCACCTCCCCTCCCTCCTTTATATCACGGGGCAAGGGGCACCCTAGGACAAACAAGTTGATCTTCGTGATCGTTCCTTAGCCATGTGCGGTGCCCCCCTCCACCATATTCCACCTCGGTCATATCGTTGCGGTGCTTAGGCGAAGCCCTGCATCGGTAGAACATCATCATCGTCACCATGCCGTCGTGCTGACGGAACTCATCCCCGACACTTTGCTGGATTGGAGTCCGGGGATCGTCATCGAGCTGAACGTGTGCTGAACTCGGAGGTCCCGTACGTTCGGTGCTTGGATCGGTCGGATCGTGAAGACGTACGACTACATCAACCACATTGTCATAACGCTTCCGCTTACGGTCTACGAGGGTACGTGGACAACACTCTTCCCTCTCGTTGCTATGCATCACCATGATCTTGCGTGTGCGTAGGAAATTTTTCGATATTACTACATTCCCCAATAGGGGGAACACGAGTGCAATCGCTGGGTGTAGTCCCCGAGGCTACCACTGACTGGAGGTAGTCGGTGGTAGTCTCAGAACTGTGGCTCCTTCGCCTTCAGGCTATTTTCCATTTTTAGCTCAACAGGAGTCACTTTCTAGTGGGGGCACGCTGAGTGCACCCACTGGGTGTAGTTCCCAAGACTGTTGTTGATTGCGGGCGATCAGTGACTGTCCTTAGAACTGTCGCGTGGCACTTGGGGTGCTCGCCAACACTCGCATTCTGGTGAGACAATAGGTAGGATCTTCTTCGTTGCTGACTCGGAAGTCGGCCAAATGAAGGTAGATCAGGGTGTTGTTGTCCTCGATCTTCTTCATTGCCGACTCAGTGGTCGACCTAATGAAGTAGATCAGGGTGTTGTTGTCCTCGATCTTCTTCATTGCCGGACTCAGTGGTTGACCGAATGAAGTAGATCAGGGTGTTGTTGTCTGATACGTCTCCGTCGTATCTATAATTTTTGATTGTTTTATGCCAATATTATTCAACTTTTACATACTTTTGGCAACTTTTTATATGATTTATTTGGACTAACTTACTTATCCAGTGCCCAATGCCAGTTCCTGTTTGTTGCATGTTTTTGTATCGCAAGAAACCCATATCAAACGAAGTCCAAACGTGATGAAACTCTACGGAGAATTATTTTGGAATATTTGTGAATTTTAGGAGTTGGAATCACCGCAAACGGAGGCCCACACAAACCACGATACACCAGGGCACGCCCCTGGCCCCTGACGCGTGGTGGTGGGTTGTGCTCACCTCGTACAACGGTTGGAGATCTACTTCGGGTGCAAGAAAGCTTATATAAGGAAACAAAATCATGTAAAAAGATCAGCGCAATCGGAGTTACGGATCTCCGAGAATATATGAAACGGTTTTCGGCTAGGTCTGAGGGGCGCGAAACACAAGAGAACGGAGAGGGAGATCCAATCTCGGAGGGGATCCTGCCCCTCCGTCGCCATGGAGGCCGTGGACCAGAGGGGAAACTCTCCTCCCATCTAGGGGGGAGGCCAATGAAGAAGAAGGAGGGGGCTCTCCCCCCCCCCCTCTCCTGGTGGCGCCGGAGTGCCGCCGGGGTAAGGATCGTGACGACGATCTACATCAACAATCTTGCTACCATCAACACCAACTCTCTCCCCCTCCATGCAGCGGTGTAACACCCCTTCTCCCTGCTGTAATATCTACTTAAACATGGTGCTCAAATCCATATATTATTTCCCAATGATCTATGGTTATCCTATGACGCTTGAGTAGATCCGTTTTGTCCTATGGGTTAACCGTGATCTTGGTTGGTCTGATTGTATATTTTATTTATGGTGCTATCCTACGGTGCCCTCTGTCTCACGCAAACTTGAGGGGGGGGCCTCTATAGGGTGTTGCAATATGTTCATGGTTTGCTTATTATCAGTGTTGCGAGAGTGCTAGCAGTCTAAACGCGGATAAGTGGGTTATGGCGTATGGGACTAAAGAGGACTTAATACTTAATGCTATGGTTGGGTTTCACGACCTTAATGATCTTTGGTAGTTGCAGATGCTCGCTAGAGTTTCAATCATAAGTGCATATGATCCAAGTAGAAAAAGTATGTTAGCTCATGCCTCTCCCTCATATAAAATTGCAAGAATGATTACCAGTACTTGTTATCGATTGCCTATGGACAATTGACTTTCTCATTGACAAAAGCTATCCACATTTATTACCTTGCAATTTACTCATATTTTTATTCTCGCAATTTACTCATAGTTTTATTCTCGCAAAATAGTTTCATACTTGTTTTAGGTAAAGCAAATGTCAAGTGTGCGTAGAGTTGTATCGGTGGTCAATAGAACTTGAGGGAATATTTGTTCTGCCTTTAGCTCCTCGTTGGGTTCGACACACTTATTTATCGAAGAAGGCTACAAATGATCCCCTATACTTGTGGGTTATCAAGATCTTATTCTGGCGCCGTTGCAGGGGAGCAATAGCGTGGGGTGAATATTATCATGTGTGCTTGTTTGCTTTATCACTAAGTAGTTTTTATTTCTTGTTCTAAGTTGTTCTCTATCTTTAGTTATGGATATGGAACACGAAACATCAAAAAAATTAGTGGTACTTGCTACTCATGGAGATGGGGAACTTCCTAAACCCTCGATGCTCGTTATGTGAAAAACATTATGCACTACTTTGATAATCCTGAGAAAATCTCATTCAACTTGATAATGGGAATAATGTTGGATCTAAGTGAATACTTTAGGGATTATCGCTTGACACAAAAAGGAAACTTTTATGGGATCATATTCATATGTTGCATTTGTATGCTCGGAGCTATGCTTGAGATATGATTATACTTGTTGCTCTAGGATGAATGCTCCACATCTTCCCTTTTGATGCAAATTTAATGATAATGAAACCTTGGCTTCTTATGCTAATGGTAAATATGATTACTATGATGTGGAACGAATAGAAGAATTTGTTGCTTTTAAGGGTGCTTATGAAATTGAATCTTTGTTTTTAAAGTATGAAGCTTTTGATGATGATCTTTATAGACCTAAATTTTTTGCCATCCTTAAATATTGCTATGATAATTACAAATACAATTCCGATATTGATGAATTTATTGAGAGAGTCTCCGCTGTCCAAGAAGAGACTAATGTTTGCAGGAGTCCATGGAAGAAGGAATTGACGAAACTGTGAGCTCATTGGATGAAAAAGATGATGAGGAGAGCGAAGACTAAAAGGAGGAAGAGCGGACTAGCTACCCGTGCCCACCTTCTAATGAGAGTAACTCTCCAACTCATACATTGTTTAATGTCCCTTCGTTCTTACCGAAGGATGAATGCTATGATAATTGCTATGATCCCGTTGATTCGTTTGAAATATCCCTTTTTGATGGTGCTTGCTATGCTTGTGGCCTAGATGCCAATATGAATTGTGCTATTGGAGATGAACTTTCTATTGTTCCTTATGTTAAATATGAAATTGTTGCTATTGCACCCACACATGATAGTCCTATTATCTTTTTGAATTCTCCAAACTACACTATATCAGAGAAGTTTGCTCTTATTAAGGATTATATTGATGGGTTGCCTTTTACCATTGCACATGATGATTTTGATGAATATAATATGCATGTGCTTGCTGCTCCTACTTGCAATTATTATGAGAGAGGAACTACATCTCTAGCTCTTTATGTTTCCAACACGATAAAATTAATTACAACTGCTTATGCTATATATTCGCCTTTACTTGATGTGCATGAATTGTTCTTGTATGACATGCCGATGCATAGGGAGAGAGTTAGACTTCATCATTGCTTGATATATGTTGCTTTGTGCTCACTACTAAATGCCAAATCATTGCTAATTCAAATTGGCTTTGATATACATTGGGATCCGGGTGGATCCATTACTTGAGCACTTTATGCCTGGCTTAATGGCTTTAAAGAAAGAGCTGCAAGGGAGACAACCCTGAAGTTTTAGAGAGTCATTTATTTCTGTTGAGTGCTTTTATATAGTTTAAAACCAAAAAAATATAGAGGGGAACTTAAAACTTCACAAAAAGAAAATTGAAAGTGAGATAGACGAGCACCGTGGAAGCGGGAGCATGCCTTGAACTTTCTTCACGCCCATGGAAACTTTGTGAATCTTGAATTGCAGAAACTTTTCAACAAAAATAATTATCCCTTGTACAATTCCATTGTATTATAAAAATAATGTGCCAACATTTGCCTTTAGGATGAGTAGATTGCTTGTTGGTTTGTGCAGTGCAAAACAGAAACTTTGGCTGTAGTGTGCGATTTTACATTTTTTACTGGAACATCAAAAGGTTCTGAAACTTATGTACTATCTTTCTATACAAAATATTTATTTTTTTCTTAATTTTATCAGAATTTTTAGAGTTACATAAGTATGGTGGATGTTCAAATCTTTACAAACTGTCCTGTTTTCATAGATTGTTGTTATAGCTTCATTATTTGCGTATGTTTGAATTCTTGTTGAAGCCTCCTTGACTTGGGGCCATATAATTGTGATAGCATACAGTGGGTAATGTTTTTTTATAATTATACAATAATGTTTCAGCAGTACATGATGGGATTTCATTGCCATTTTCACTAACCCCGCCACTAAAAGTTTGGTTAAGTTTTGTGTGGATGAAGTGTTCGAAGATCAAGGAGGTCTCGATATGAGGAGAAGGAGGAGAGGAAAGAGCTCGATCTTGGGGATGCCCAAGGCACCCCAAGTAAATATTCAAGGAGAATGAAGCGTCTAAGCTTGGGGATGCCCCGGAAGGCATCTCATCTTTCTTCAACAAGTATCGGTATGTTTTAGGATTCATTTCGTTCATGTGATATGTGCAAATCTTGGAGCGTCTTTTGCATTTAGTTTTCACTTTTCTTTTATCCACCATGATGGTATGAGATAGTCCATGGTTGATTTATAGAATGCTCATTACACTTCACTTATATCTTTTGAGTATGGCTTTATAGAATGCTTCATGTGCTTCACTTATATCATTTGAAGTGTGGATAGCCTGTTTCTCTTCACATAGAAAACCGATGTTAGTAGAATGCTCTTTTGCTTCACTTATATTTGTTAGAGCATGATCTTATGTAGAAAGAATTAAACTCTCATGCTTCACTTATATCTATTTAGAGAGTCAACAGGAATTGGTCAATTGCATGGTTAGTCATAAAATCCAACATAAAACTTCTGGATCACTTAATATGATATGTTTGATTCCTTGCAATAGTTTTGCGATATAGAGATGGAATATGTGGGAAGTACTAGTACACGGTTGTGGTTAAGTAAGAATATTGGTGTTAAGGTTTGTGATTCTCGAAGCATGCACGTATAGTCTCTCGTTATGCTATGAAAGTTGGAGCGCAATTTATCCTTGATTGTCTTCCTTATGAGTGGCGGTCGGGGATGAGCGATGGTATTTTCCTACCAATCTATCTCCCTAGGGGCATGCGTAGTAGTACTTTGCTTCGAGGGCTAACAAAATTTTGCAATAAGTATATGAGTTCTTTATGACTAATGTGAGTCCATGGATTATACGCACTCTTACCTTTTCGCAATTTGCTAGCCTCTAGAGTACCGTGCATTGCCCTTTCTCACATCGAGAGTCGGTGCAAACTTCGCAGGTGCATCCAAACCCTGTGATATGATACGCTCTACCACACATAAGCCTTATTATATCTTCCTCAAAACAGCCACCATACCTACCTATTATGGCTTTTCCATGGCCATTCCGAGATACTCCCTCCGGTCCTTTTTACTCTGCATATTAGGTTTGTCTGAAGTCAATCTCATCCAACTTTGACCAAGTTTATATAAAAAATTATAGACATTCACATAACAACACCAATATCATTAGATTCATCTTGGAATATATTTTCATATTATATTTATTAAATATTATAGATGCTAATAATTTTTAATATAAATTTGGTCAAACTTAGCAAAGTTTGACTTTTGGCAAAACCAATGTGCAGAGTAAAAATTACCGGAGGGAGTATATTGCCATGCAACTTCCACCACTTCCGTTTGATGACTTGAGCATTCATTGTCATATTGCTTTGCATGATCATATAGCTGATATAGTATTTGTGGCTTAGCCACCGTGCATCATTTTTCATACATGTTATGCTAGATCATCTGTCAGAGGCATTCATATAGTCATATTTTGTTATAAGTATCGAGTTGTAATTTTTATTCCTTTTGAGTTATAAGTAAATATAAGTGTGATGATCATCATTTTTAGAGCAGTGCCCCAGTGAGGAAAGGATGATGGAGACTATGATTCCCCCACAAGTCGGGATGAGACTCCAGACAATGAGAGGAAAAAATGAAATGAAACAAAAAGAGAAAAAAGAGAAAACGAAAAAGAAGAGAAAATAATAAATAATAATAATAAAAAAAGAGAGAAGGGGCATTGTTAGTATCCTTTACCATACTTGTGCTTCAAAGTAGCACCATGTTTTTCATATGGAGAGACTTATATGTTGTGACTTTCATATACTAGTGGGAATTTTTCATTGTAGGATTAGATGCACACCCACTTAGTTTTCATATGGAGCTTTCATACACTTATAGCGCTTAGTGCATCCGTTGCATGGCAATCCCTACTCCTCGCATTGATATCGATTGATGGGCATCTCCATAGCCCGTTGGTTAGCCGCGTCGATGTGAGACTTTCTTACTTTTTGTCTTCTCTATATTTATCCCCATCATCATACTCTATTCCACCCGTAGTGCTATATCCATGGCTGGCGCTCATGTATTGCGTGAGGGTTGAAAAAGCTAGAACGCGTTAAAAAGTATGAACCAATTGCTCGGCTTGTCATTGGGGTTGTACATGATTTATACTTTGTGTTAAGAAGACAAAGCATGACAAGGCTATATAATTTTGTAGGGATAACTTTCTAGCGTTGATATTCTGAAAGACATGATTGTTTGTTGGGATGCTTGAGTATTGATGTCTTTATGTCAAATTATGGACTATTGCTTTGAATCACTTATGTGTTAATATTCATACCATGATTAGACATGTGATCAAGTTTATCCTAGGTAGCATTCCACATAAAAATTTATCTTTTTTTCCATTTACCTACTCGAGGACGAGCAGGAATTAAGCTTGGGGATGTTGATACGTATTCGTCTTATCTATAATTTTTTATTGTTTCATGCCAATATTATTCAACTTTTACATACTTTTCACAAATTTTTATATGATTTATTTGGATTAACTTACTTATCCAGGCCCAGTGCCAGTTCCTGTTTGTTGCATGTTTTTGTACCACAGAAAACCCCTATCAAACGAAGTCCAAACGTGATGAAACTCTACGAAGAATTATTTTGGAATATTTGTGAATTTTAAGAGTTGGAATCACCGCAAACAGAGGCCCACACAAACCACAATACCCCAGGGCACGCCCCAGACCCCTGGCCCCTGGAGGTGGGTTGTGCTCACCTCGTACGTCGGTTAGAGCTCTACTTCGGGTGCAAGGAAGATTATACCAGGAAAAAATCGTGTAAAAAGATCAGCGCAATTGGAGTTACGGATCTCCGGGAATATAAGAAACGGTTTTTGGCTAGATCTGAGGAGCACAAAACAGAAGAGAACAAAGAGGGATATCCAATCTCGGAGGGGCTCCTTCCCCTCCGCCGCCATGGAGGCCATGGACCATATGGGGAACTCTCCTCCCATCTAGGGGGAGGCCAAGGAAGAAGAAGAAGGAGGGGGCTCTCTCCCCCTCTCTCCCGGTGGCGCCGGAGTGCCGCCGGGGCAAGGATCATGACGACGATCTACATCAACAATCTTTCTACCATCAACACCAACTCTCTCCCCCTCTATGCATAGGTGTAACACCCCATCTCCCCGCTGTAGTCTCTACTTAAACATGGTGCTCAACTCCATATATTATTTCCCAATGATCTATGGTTATCCTATGATGTTTGAGTAGATCCGTTTTGTCCTATGGGTTAATCGTGATCTTGGTTGGTATGATTGTATATTTTATTTATGTTGATGTCCTACGGTGCCCTCCATCTAGCGCAAAGTTGAGGGCCCCCGCTGTAGGGTGTTGCAATATGTTCATGGTTTGCTTATTGTCAGTGTTGCGTGGGTGACAACAGCCTAAATGCAGATAAGTGGGTTATGGCGTATGGGAGTAAAGAGGACTTAATACTTTATGCTATGTTTGGGTTTCACGACCTTAATGATCTTTATTAGTTGCGGATGTTTGCTAGAGTTCCAATCATAAGTGCATATGATCCAAGTAGAGAAAGTATGTTAGCTCATGCCTCTCCCTCATATAAAATTGCAAGAATGATTACCGGTACTTGTTATTGATTTCCTAGGGACAAATGACTTTCTCGTTGACAAAAGATATCCACTTTTATTACCTTGCAATGTACTCGCAGTTTTATTCTCGCAAAGTACTCATAGTTTTATTCTCACAAAATAGTTTCATACTTGTTTTAGGTAAAGCAAACGTCAAGTGTGCGTAGAGTTGTATCGGTGGTGGATAGAACTTGAGGGAATATTTGTTCTTCCTTTAGCTCCTCGTTGGGTTCGACACTCTTATTTATTGAAGAAGGCTACAAACGATCCCCTATACTTGCGGGTTATCATTGTCCTCAATCTTCTTCATAGCTGACTCGGCGGTCAGAGGGTACTTAAGGATTTGGTACTGGTCAAGCTTGTTCCTCCTGGGGGTTGCTGTTCTCAATCTTGTTCATAGCTGACTCGATGATCAAAGGGTACTTGAGGATCTGGTAATGGTCAAGCTTGTTCCTCCCAGGGATGCATGGGCAACTCGGTGGCCGGACGAGTGATAACACATTAGAACTTTGATTTTATTTCCACGCGCTCTGATTGACTATCTCTTGTGTGATGCAGAGGGCTTGTGAGTTGGGGTCCCACTATGCTGCCCTGAAAAGGAGGTGATATCCCTCCGGGTGGACTTGGATGCGGAGAAGCACAAGAGTGTCTGATTGGAGAAGGAGATGAAGACCCTGGGAGGTAAGATATTTCATTCGGCTGGTAGTTGTGCACTGTCTTTCCCCTTTGATCCGAGTCATTCCGCTCCGACAGATGTTCGTAGCGAGAACACCCAACTTGTAAAGAGGCTCGAGACTTCTATTTCTTTAGAAACCATGAAGCAGGCCCTGGAGAGCAAGGACAAGGATGTGGCGCTGTCTCATAAGGAAGCCAAGACCAAGACCAGGATCGCTGAAGAGAAGTTGGCGTCAGTCGGCAAGTTGGAGGTGGAAATCAAGGATCTCAAGGTTGTTGTTGTTGCTGCAAAAGGCGAGTCTTCCGGATGGGAGAAGAAGTACAAAGATCAAGCTGGCACCTTCGAGTAGGAGAAACAGACCCTGGAGGAGAAGATCGCGTGGCTCCTTGAGAAGAAGAATGCTCTCGAACAATACATCAAGGATTTGTGCGTGGAGATGAGCGAGAAGCTTGTTGGTAAGTTCTTTCTTGTCCGAATGGAGCCGATATGCTGATAAGTTCCCTTCAATCATTCATTCACGAGCTGCTTCCTCTCAATAGAGCACCGCTATAACATGGAGTTGGAGATGAAGAGGATTGAGAGTGATCTGGACCCCTCAAGATCACTCGTCGCTGACAAAGCAGCCCTTGCCATCTTGCGACTGGAAGACCGTCTTTATAACGCCTTGGGCTACATTACTTGGACGAGGGGGGCCTTGGGCCAGATTGATAATGAGCTGCAGACCATAAGAAAACCCATACAGATCTGGAGTCAATCATGAAGCGATTGAATGAGGGCCCCGCCTGAGTGCAAGCTTTGAAGAAGTCGGCTGATCGGAGTGGCGCTGGTGTCGCCTTATCACTCGTCCGAGTCCACTTCAAGGATGTGGACAAGTAGAAGCTGAAGAACCTCCGAGTGGCCAACAAGAAGAAGCTCAACTTGGAGGACTTGATGGAGATGTTCGCTGAAAAACTTTATTAGATTTGTCGAGCCATCCAGCCCTCAGCTTGATACCTGAAAAACTTTATTAGATTTGCCTCGGAATGCCAGGTGGTTGATGTAACTATATACTTTTGCGAGCCTTGAGCTCTTTTTACTCTTGCTTGAAACAATCGAACGGATCGAACCCTTTGGTTTGTGAACTTTTGAGCTTTAATTCGTCTATGTGTTTTGTTGGACTTAGGCGAAAGCAGATTCGCAGCAAAGCCGCCAAGTGTGGAGCAGGTCCTCACTCAGATTGTTTTTGTACTTAGGCCAAAGTTGGTTCGCAGCTAAGCCCCCAGGTGTGGAGGAGGTCTTCACTCGGATTATTTTTGTTCATAGGCCAAAACTAGTTCGCAGCTAAGCCCCCGAGTGTGGAGCAGGTCCTCACTCGGATTGTTTATTAACTAGGCGAAAGCTGGTTCGCAGCTAAGCCCCTGAGTGTGGAGCAGGTCCTCACTCGGATTGTTTTTGTACTTAGGCGAAAGTTGGTTCTCAGCTAAGCCCCCGAGTGTGGAGCAGGTCCTCACTCGGATTGTATTTTAACTTAGGCAAAAGCTGGTTCGCAGCTAAGCCCCCGAGTGTAGAGTAGGTCCTCACTCAGATTGCTTTTTAACTTAGGCGAAAGCTGATTCGCGGATAAGCCCCTGAGTGTGGAACATATCCTCACTCAGATTGTTTTTTAACTTAGGCGAAAGCTGGTTCGCAGCTAAGACCCTGAGTGTGGAGCAGGTCCTCACTCGGATTGTTTTTTAACTTAGGTGAAAACTAGTTCGTAGGTAAGCCCCCGAGTGTGGAGCAGGTCCTCACTTGAGTTTTTTTTAACTTAGGCAAAAACTAGTTTGCAGCTAAGCCCTCGAGTGTGGAGCAGATCCTCACTCATTTTTTGAACTTAGACAAAAGCAGGTTCACAGCTAAGCTCCTCTCCTACACACACTAGGGATGTGTTAGTTTCCGAATGCATTTACTCACTTGAGTGAAAACGTGGCCGTAGGCCAAACTAGATGATATACAGGAAAAGTAAGACTTTTATTCATCTAAATCCATTCGGGAATACTATTACAAAGGATAATTTTTATTCTAAGTATAAAACTTGCGGAGCAGGTCCGCGTTCCAAGCTCTGGGCTCTTCTATTTCTTTGGCGAAGTTGTAGAGTCTGTAAGATCCGTTATGCATGACCTTCGAAATGGCGAATCTCCCTTCCCAAGGGGCCGCCAATTTGTGAGGCCTCTGCTGATCCACTCGGAGGACCAGATCTCCTTCCTAAAAAGCACGTCCTCTGACGTGTTTGTCGTAGTAGCGACACAGGTCTTGCTGGTACAACGTCGCTCTTATAAGCGTCAGCTCATGCTCCTCCTCTAAGAGGTCGAGGCCATCCTGGCTTGCTTCTTCGGCTCTGGCTTCTGAGTAGAGGTCCACTCGGGGAGAATTGTGAAGCAAGTCACTCGGTAACACTGCTTCCGACTCGTACACCATGAAGAATGGAGTGCACTTGGTAGCAAGCCTCGGCGGGCGCTAAACCTTCCCGACATGCTATGGCCTCAAGTGTCGCGACATCAAATTTTCCCGCAATCACCAAGGCCGAGCTTCCAATGGAGTAGTCAGTCTCATCACGGCACACAACAACCGCTGCTCCCCGGACATGGCTTCTACATATCGCATGTTAGAATAAATCCGAGGCATACCATCGATCATCCGAGGACAAAGCTATCACACGAGCACGACACCGAGATTTATTAACGAGGTTCACCGATATGGCTACATCCCCGGGGCCTGACTATGGGCGCTCCTCCCCGTGACACCACTACAATATGACACCTGGTCGCTCTGGACGCCGGCACATGCCGTCGGCTTCCCTTGCGTTCCTGTGCTGTTATGTTGGCATATGTCATATCGTGTGTCTACCCCCACTATATATGAGAGTCCTAGGATACAAGTGTCCTACTAGGACACGACTCCATATCCTATCTAAACGCAATAGTACTCAGGGTCCAACTGTAACCTACCTCGTACACAATATTCGACACAACTCTAACAAACTTCACGTTGGCGAATATTCTTCACCACCTTGGATTTGTCCAGGCGTCAAACTTCCATCTACACTAGACTTGAGTTTATCCCATGAGTACCACTGCTACTCCAAAGACTCCATATGACTCCACCAGAAACTTGTAGTCCTCTTTTTTTCTTGACCACAGTCAACACTCGAGCAAAATTACGTTCCTTGTTACTCTAGTTTCTGCTCCCAACTTCCAGAGTATCCGTCCAACGACATCACATACTGATCACTGACCTGCGTGAAAGTGAACAACTCACAGATTGGGTGTCACACATAAGAGTTACCTTAACTCAATATCACCACTCCTTTCTTGACTGTCTGTCTGAAACTTGAAGAAATTTCACCATTGTTTGTATCATCTCGAGTCAAATTCGCAATTGTCTCACCACATGTATGACCACCAGAGCCCTGGCCCGTCTCCATGTCCCATGCATCGCGCACGCCTTGTCGCTATTACCGCGTCGAGCCTCCGCTGTCCTGGTCGACTCTCAAGGGTCGCGAACCCACACCACTAAACTCCTACTGTAGAGTACCACCGATCATCACCGACCGATGATGAGTTTCATGCTTCGATCAGACCATTCGGCTCCAGTCCAAACTACCGTGACTCACTTTTTCCCCTGCCGAACAGGCTTTGATTCTCTAGAACCTTACACCGTAGCCCTTCAATCCAGTTCCACCTTGAACACGACTCCATGGTAGATGATCAGTCTACCCTCGCGTCCCGTTGACTTCAAGCTCTCATTTGCACCTTCTTAAATCAACCTCGCGTCATAGTCCTTGTCGAAGCCACACAAGCCCTCGGGCATGTTCCACATGTTTCCACGCTCAGAAGTCAGTCACCATCAGCATCACGCTCCTATGTCATCGCCGATCCCGCACCGTCTCCTGTACCAACGAACTTGCGTCGATCCGTCAGACTGTCTAGTCCAGCCTAGCCAAACTTGTCCGGCTATATGACACGTTCGAGGCTCTCAAATCATCTTCCAAAAATTTTCATCCATCACATGATAATTCCCTCTTAGCTGAATTGACTTTTCGCAATGCCTTCAAACATCTCTGTTAATTCCTGACAAATGCACAACACGACGGGTAGTTTTCTTCCATCGAATCGACCTGATCAGCCTCTCTCCGTGTCGTACACAAGGACGGTCCTCCTTTTTGTCCAAAACAAAATCTCATGGAGTATCAACCGGATCTGCACCACATCCCTTTCACACAGAGCCTAGTCAACTCCTTCCTCGCCTGGTCCGCAAGCACAACACGCACACCAGCTAGCCCCGTTGGGCCAGCCCACACGGCGCGCCTCCGTACTGCACCATCTTGCAAGATCGAGCCGCACAAGCTTGCCTGGGTTGTCGTCTTCGCTGCCATGCGTGCACGCGCATTGCCTGTATGCTCGCCCGATCGATCGCCGCACGTCACTGCTGCCACAACACGCAGGCGTAGCCTTCCGCTGATCCAATCTCGATGAATCCGCTTCTGATTGCTTCTTTTTCAATCTTGTCGAGAACCACGCCATAACCGGCTGCATCTCGAACTCAATATTTCCTCTAAATCAACAGAAGTGTGACCTCTTCATAACATTGCTCATGATACCACATGTTAGAATAAGTCTGAGACATACCGTCGATCATCCGAGGACCAAGCAATCACACGAGCATGACACCGAAATTTGTTAACGAGGTTCACCGATATGACTACATCTTTGGGGCCTGACTATGGTACTCCTCCCCATGACACCGCTACAATACCGCACCCGGTCGCTCTGGACGCCGGCACATGCCGCCGGCTTCCCTTGCGTTCCTGTGCTCTCTTTTTTGGGCTCGGCCCAGTTTGGGCTATTCCTTTTTCAGTTAAAAAAGAAAAAAATGACCGCGCTGTAAAGGATTTGAACCTGCGACCTCCTCCTCGAGGACTTGCTGTTGTAACCACCACGCCAACAAGGGCAGTCGTGCTAACAATCTAACTATTCTACTTTTATTCGATCCTTTTTCCTTTTTCTTTTTTCCGTTTTCGTTTTTCCTCTTTTGGTTTCTGTTTTTTTTCTTTTTTCTTCTGGTTCCTTGACCGGTGAATTTTCCCCAAGTACGTGAAATTTTTTGAATTCGTTGAACCATTTTTTCAAATCGATGAACTTTTTTTTCAACTTTGATGAACTATTTTCGATATCGATGAACTTTTTTCAAAATAGATGAACTTTTTTCAGAATCTATGAACTTTGTTTCAAATTCAATGAACTTTGTTCAATATCAATGAACGTTTTCCAAAAATCGATGAACCTTTTTGAAAGAGATGAACTTTTTTCAAATGCGTGAACTTTTTCTTTACATTTGTAAACTTGTTTTTATTTTGTAAGAAATAGGAAAACTGGGTGGTTTTTCAGCAAAAAAAAAGGAAAAAAAAACTGGCTCCTAGCGAGCGTCCGAGCTAGCGATGGAATTTGTTTCCCCGAGCGATCGAGCGAGCCCGCTCGTGGGCCGGCCCATGGCAGCGACAGTGCGAGCGCCAGCTCCTTAGCGGGCGCCTGCAGCGCTGACTAGGGGCTCCCTTGTGAATGGCACTCGCAAAAAAACAAAAACCTCTGTACGTGGACTCGGGGCTGCTCCGGTCCAGTATTGGTCAGTCTTTAAATCCAGTCCGGTACATGGACTATGCAAATATGGCCCGTTTGTACGTGGAACGTGGGCTGTCAGTTCAGTATCAGCCAGGCCTTTGTGCGTAGGCTGCTTCAGTCCAGAGAGAGAGAAAAAAACGACCGACACCGAATTTTTTTTGAGGCAACTTGAAGAATAGCAAGAGCGATATATGTTAAGGGGTCGCCATCCCGCACCGTCCTGTGGCCATGCACGCAGCGGCATGTCCGACGCACGCTCCCAGCGCTCCCCGCCGCGTGCCGACGCATTTTAGGACACCGGCCGCAAGGTGCAACTATATATACTCTCCATCCAGATCAGGCGTCGATCCATAGGCGACCCAGCGCGCGATGGCCTACGAAGCTCGGCATTTGCTCGGCGGCGGCGGCCTGGATGAGTTGCAGCGGCTCTTCCTCGACGCCGGTCGCGTCTCCCTGCTAGCCGGCTGGGTGGTCGTCACCTACTCGTTCGGCAACCCGGCCGCGGACGCCGGGCATGTCTTCCTCGGCTTCGCGCTCCTGCTCCTTGGCGTTCTCCTGCTGACGCTCTCGCCCGCAGCCTACCAGTTCCCCTGGGTTGCGCGGGTCGTCGCCGTCGTGGCAAAAGCCGTCTTGAACCACCTCATCGCGCCGGCAAACTAGCAAGCAACCTTTCGGGCCTCGGAGATGCGCACTGTTAGTGGCGATCAATAGTACAATAAGGATATATAGCTACAGTCACTGTTAGTCTGTTACCCTAGGCCTTGGGTAATTCGTGTCCGTGAGCATCGATCGAGTGACATGTTTACTTGTTTGTGCTGTAAATTTAATAATCCTACCATTTCCATGTGCTTGTACAGGCAAGTGAATAAATTTCCCTCCGGTTCCGTAGCCGTCTAGCCGATGCACTACTTTTAAGGACCAAAGAAGAACAGGCTATCTCATCTTTATTCCTAATGGACGAGTTGGTTGAATAGTCCCATCATTTTCGTCTGTTTTTTTTTCAACCAGTTATTTTTCGTCCCATCCCCTCACCCCACTGCTTTATTTTCGTGTTAACCTCTCACACAACAAAAATAAATCTGAACGGATCAGAATTTTCCATGCTGGCGTAAATTATTTAGTAATGTTTTTATGTGAAAGAATCAATCACGATCAATCTCTAAAGATCAAATCTAAATTGATTAACCTTACCTTGAATCGCTCAATCACATTAATTAAGAAACAAATAACCGATTTAAAAAAATAATTAAAACTGACAATGCCCGAGTCTGTCACGCGTAGGGTTCCGAGAGAGAGAGAGAGAGAGAGAGGTGCCATGCCGCCGCTGGATTCCTCCTCCCATGCTCAACTCCTTCCCCTACCCTTTCTTCCTCCATGGTGAGCGACCCCTGTGACGGCGGGTGCCCGGTCTGCAGCAGCGGAAGGGCTAGGTGGCGGTGATGGTCGGCCCCGTGGTCGTCGCGCGTGCCCATTCACCTCCTGTTCTCTTCGGTGAGTAGGTGCACCTCAGCTGCGGAGGTTCCCCGGTGTAGGCGCGGGCCGGCCGCAGGGTGTGGCAAGACATGGGCGGCCGCCCTCCCTGACTCCCTGTGATTGCCTACACGTTCGAACCGCCCGTCCGCTCGGAAGTTGGTACTGGTATGTGTGCTTTTTGTTCATGCAGTGGAGAAGACCATGGAGGGAAGGTATGGGATATTGTACGCGTTGAAAATTACCTGCCTGGTGGCCGCCGTTAACATGATGGTTTGGGATGGATTTGGTTCTTCTTGGATTGATGGATAGGTTGAGCGGTATTTCATGATTTTTTTTTTCCTTGATGCTATGCATGCTGTAGGATGTGGTGCACACCTGCACGATGAGAAGTGTGTATGCCAAAGGCTCCTTCGGAAACCAAGACGTCAACTGTTCAAGAACCACCACATATTCACATAGTCAAGGTCAGGCGCTAACAAAATTTATCCCTTCTGATTTGTTTTTCTTTGGCCTGTCCGTCAATTGTTTTTACTATTACCTGAAATTACCTCAGTTCGGGCCTGAAATACTGTTGTACTAACTTTGTAATAACTTTCGATGAGCTGCTCGTAGCTTTTCCTTCGATGATCAGTTCGGGCCTACTATATTTGTCTATCGGTTTTGATGTTTGTACTCCCTCCGTCCGAAAATACTTGTCCTAGAAATGGATAAAATGGATGTATCTATAACTAAAATAAGTCTAGATACAATCATTTTGGGGACAAGTATTTTCGGACGGAGGGAGTAGTTTGTTAGTATACAACTGGAAAAGGTTTATGCTTGCATAATCTTACCATTAGTCAGCACGTTTATCCACTTGCTACCTCTATGTCCTATGATAGAGATGTTTTGCTTGCAACAAAAATGTATTATTATTCCATACACTGGAGTTCACATCAAAAATTTATCCTAGCCAGACTAGACATTCAGTTTGCCGCTATGCAAATCCCTGGTGCCTTGCTCACTCGGCACTCTAATTAGTCTTATTCGAGCTCTAGGTCTAGATTAATTTTATCCTAATTATATGTTAAACGATTAATCAAACGAAGCTTTGTTGTTCATCCAGACTACATAGTTCTGATTGTATTAGTGTCAGTTTGTTAAAGTCAAGTACTACTATCGTCGAAGGGAAATACTTTTAAATTGATCGCCAAAGTGATACAAGACAAAATACAAATTAGTAAATCTTAATGTCTACATGTTTTATTTGTTCCCATGTTCACTTTTGTGGAGTTACAACCGAACATTATGCGGGCACGCACCATGGTTATGAGACATGATTTTCAGCACCCGGGTGCCTCTACACCCTCTATGAACAGTAAATTCAAAACAAATTGAAAAGGAACATGAGCAAACTTTGGGACATCAAACATGAGCAAACTTTTGATGATCTTGCAAAATTTCAGCTAAAAATAACATTCGAGGAGCCCTCACCTCAAAAAACAAAATCATTGCTCAAAGTTTATGTACACTTTTGAGCAGTGATTTTTTTGTGAGGGCCCCACGAAGGTTATTTGTGCCTGAAACTTTGCAAGAACATCAAATATATTTGATACCTGAAAGTTTCAGAATTTTTTGGTTTTTTACGAAAT